>JAQSVV010000074.1:3000000-3225554 GCA_036375495.1 Agrotis segetum | reverse complement strand
TTTTTGGTAGGTTGGTAAGCTTGAAACTTACATGTTTTCGCATCGTTTTTCCTTTTACCTATTCTGCAAAATTTTTGACGGCTTCAGACATGGCCTTGGAATTTGTTCAGTGCTTATTGATGAGTTGCTAACTATGTACTTAGATAGTATTTTGATTACGAATGAAGTGACTTAAAATTTTGCTTCAGGCACATTTTTGTGTCACTTTAGACCTAGTTGAAGAAACTCGAGTTGAATTTTTGTTAATTCCTCCTTAAAATATTATCCAAAATTAATGCTTTATTTAAACAGTTTTATGCATTTATTCATTCAAGTTGGATAACAATTTTCGTGTCTCACACGCAGTAAAATTAACGTGTAAGGATAGACTATTTTTATACAAAACTAAATTTAGTTGAAGACAGTATACCATTGTACAATTTTTAATGACGCATGACTAGCAACATTAACCCTCACAATTAATTCTTGGAAAACAGTTTGATATAAATACATTATGCTAATTAACATATCTACTAGTTTGAGTACAAACACTCATTCGCTATTTTATGTGTAGGTTGCCAGGCCACATAAGAAACTTACTAAGTTGCATTTGATTTTAATGACCTAGAAAAGATGTATGAAACAAACATAATCTTAGTTCTATAAAGCAACTTTGGGATCTAAATCTTGATGCATTAAATATCTCGAAAAATACATTATTGATATTTTTTATTTATTGAGTATCGAGAAATTACTTTCTCGATACTCAATGCGTCTATGAATAACATACACATCACGTTAAGAATAAAGTTTTTGGCAAAATCCTATATAGAGCATGTAGAGTCAAATGTATTCTATGGTTTACCAACTGTTTGTCTAGATTAAATAATAAGAACTTTTAGATTCTTTGCAAGTTTGATGTCAATTTTCCTGTATATCGCATGAAATATCTTACTTTTCTAAATTCTCTACAATCATGTGTCTATGTCTATATCTAAAGTAATTACAATCACAAGCAAATTCAATTTCAGCACTATAGTACCTACTTAATTACTGAATTATTTTTGCTAGGTGACTGAGCAGGAACTCAAAGCATGATCAATATAATATAATAGCTTATTGAAAGATTTTATATTACTACCTGCCAAAATTAAATGCGTTATTGGAACATAATAATATACAGTTGGCGACGGCAAAGCGTTTGTTTTTACGCAATATCACCTGCTGAAAGTGCGCAGTTTGGATTGAAATTGCTACTAGTGCTACAATGTAGGTGTGTGCTAAATTACTTGAGTTTTTAAAACGTTTTTCGTAGAAAATGTAGGGGTCTTATTTAAAAAAAAACTATAACTAAACTAAATTTGTTTGTTCAGGTAACGTTTAAACTTACAGTTAACTGAAAAAGGTAATTATTATTGTATTAGCTGATATTGTTAATTCTAAAATAAATTGGCGTCTTGTCTCTATACTTTTATGCGTCCAAGGGACCACCTATTATTAACTTAACTGAAAATATGTTGTTAACAGACCGCGTGGTGTCTCTCTTATCTCTCTTGAAATCTTATTTACAAGATCTGACGGTGTAATAGTCTAAAGAACTCATATTTATTTTACAGTCAACAGTCATCCTCTCTTAAATAGTTAACTAGAACATGTTTTCGCAATATTCTGGAAAATGCTATGATGATGGAAGCACGATATGGGTTAATGTGGACGGTTAAGGAGTACAGCGGCACAATGCGCGGGAGTCGGTGCGTGATTCAGTAGTGCTGACGTGGGCAGTGCTGCGTCAGCGCACGTCACCACCACACGATTGTCAGCATCGTCACTAATATATTTAGAATGGAATGTGGAAAAATGTTCAATACAAACAGCCGTTACGCCTATAAGTTTCCGGATCATCGTTGGCGTGATTCCAGGGACTTTCTAAATGACGCATAGCGGTATTTCATCAACCAATCATCATACCTGGTGCTGCATGTTTTGATCATATTTTGGCATTCACTTTATTAAAATGTGGAGCAGATAAAACCACAAATACCTTCTTGCTATTTATCGGCTCTACATTCCACGGCTCGGAATAGAAATTGTTTTTCTTTTATTATTTATTACACGTTCCATGTTATTTGTTTTACATGGTTGAATCCTTTTTAAATCAAATCAATAAACATCAATACCTTAAGAAGCCATTCGCTGAACTAGATCTTTGCAAATAAGGCGCCTTTCAATCCTGCTGAAAAACTTGAGTACCTAAATTGATTGCCTTATCTGTATAATTTTTTTGCTTCTGTGGTGCTATATCTATTATTACTAACAAAAGCGAGATAAATTCACAAAAATATACGGCTGAAATAGATTGAATCTAGACTCTTGCTTTGGTTTTTGTAATCAATTCAATGTTTCGGAACGTCTCGGCACTTGCCAAGACAGAGGGGCTCCGAGATCATTTTATTTCATTGTTTCCCGACGTCAGTACAGTACGGAACACTATAAATACAACGTGGTTCGCTCAACCTATCTAATCAGTTAACGAACTGTAACGAAGAGGCGTCAAGAATTTCTTGATTAGGACATTAAAATTGAATCTACGGAACAGCTAACTAAGACATTATGAACGACTAAAATACTTGCCTGTTCGACGGTCGTCATTCCAACAAAACAGAAAAGATTCTTAATATTAAAGCGTTGCGTAAGGTCGATGACAAAACTTGGAATCCTAAAGCTATGATGTCAGAGACTAGTGCACATTGCCATTATCATGGCTATGAATTATCCATTCATGATGTAATGTGTACGCATGAAGTCATACGGTTTCACGCTTCCGTATCCAATTGTCATAAACCTAAGATGTTTCATATTCTAAGATTAATTTCGTTGCTTTCATATAATTTATCTTTACTGGTGTCTCATTCATTATCTGCTTCATCCGCTCAAGTGTGTTCAGTGACCTGGAATGGTTGGAGTTGGTCATTGTACGGACTAGTCTCAACTTGTCCAGTCAATGTCATAGGCTTGGCTTAACAACAACAAGCTATCCATACAAAGACATATAAAACTCGAATCGAATCTCATTCGTATGAATTTAAATCCCCATTCAGCATAAAAAGGACAAATTATTCCCCAGAAAGTCTGTAGGAATGAATCGTTTAAAACGTGGTCAATAAATCATCAACATGCATCATACAATCTAAAAGCGACACGACTAAAGAAACAATTTAATCGTAAAGTCAGCGAAATGGTGTCGTAAACAACGTTATTATAACACGCTAGTGACAATAATAGACTAGCATTGAGTGTTCCCAAATTACATTAGAGTGTACGGAGCGGCGCCAACTAACTCCCACCTACTAACATGATGCCGACAAATATAAACAATTTATCATACTATACGCTCGTGCTACTCAAAGGCTGAATAGTTGAATACTAATCCAAGCTTCTCCTACCTAACAAAAGTCACACAGCTGGACACAGGTCTCTTCGGAAGAGGTTTGTGTCCAAATTAAGCCGGGGTTACTGACCGTATAGTGACTCTTTCGCTCCAGTGAATGACGCTGTTGCCATCCAGACAATTACATCACCAAAGTCTTGTTGTGGTTGGTAAGGGACACTGGCTTTTATTTTGTTCGATTTTTAGGCTCCCTAGCCCTTTTATTTGGATCTTTTTAATATCTGATCCACCAGGAGGCACATGGAGCAGAAGCTGACTGGTTTAGTTTGGCTTGCCAGAATAATTTAGCTTCTGAACGAACTCTATGAGGGTTCCTAATCGGGAAATGAGTGATACGCCTATTGTAGCTGACTTGACACGATTTTGTCAACTGAGTGGTAACATTGATTAACAGCGACTACCTGTTGGAATAAAACCTCTTTGAGCCACGTGAACATATTAAATATAAAAGTATGAACTGAAAATTTTCTATTATAGCAAGACAAATGCTACTTGGGTAGCGGCATAAATAACTGCTTAGCAATTTCAATTTTAAACTGTATATCTTTTGGGAATAGAAACACGTGTATTGGCATCGTTAAATGAATTATTTATTTCACGTTCGGTGCTAAATAAAATAATCGTTTTTCATTGCATGCATAATAGAGCTCAGTAATGTTTTTTGAATAGCTGCTGACGATTATCCATTCAAACGCCAGGCACTGCAATAAAATACTTTCCCACAGATTGTCCATTGATAATGTCACGTTACGTCTAATAGTTTCAAATGGTCTGCCAAGTATGGTCCTCCTCGTTATTGGAATTGTTGACCATAACACGCGTCATACCCACGTTCTAAAATGGACGCCTTTGTCAAACATTTTGATTGAAGACTGTCGTCACACACAGTTACATCATCTCAAGTCGTTAGAAGTTATGACATTGCAAGTCTGAACTTTCTTTACTTGAAAGCCACCTTAAAACTGCTACGAAACTTGAGTTGCAAGCTTAACTTTTCTTAAATCTTTTACCATCGCATTTCTTCATTGTATTTCTTATTTCCATGAAATCAGATAGCAATAAAACCTGGCTACTGCAAATAGATCTCAAAAAGATAACAGAATATAAGAATGCTTAGTTATGCAGCAGTGTGCGTGCATTTAAAGTAATTATCTTTTTATGTGGTCGATGGCTCGCTGCGCCCGCGCCGCCGGGCGGCGCTGGCGTTCCCTCAGGAATGCTGTGCCGAACTAGTTTAACAGCTGAGCGTGATTTAACGATAACCGTTCTGTTATCTTGTATTTTTGTCATCGTACGTCATTCACACGGAGGTGGATCGCGATTGGAGAGTTACGGAAAGTTCCATTGCAGAGTCAGAGTTTGTTTGACTAAGTTGTTAACTCTACTTTTACCAGATGCTGAATAGGATTTGCGAAAGAGTTTGATATCTCCATAAAGAACAAAAGAAATTACGGTTAAATCCCCATTTATTTATGATAATTCGTCACTATTCGTCAGATAATTCTATCATGTCCACTGATAAACCCAAGTGCTTTCTGTTTACACCTTATCTGCTTTATATTAAACGAAATTTCGCCTACTGATACCATTATAATGATATCAAGGACTTTTTAAATTCCAAAATACCTGATTAATTGTCATTTCTTTAGATAAGCTTAAGATAGCCGGCATTCTTTTTCTGGCGCGACGGGCCTTTCGTCCAACCGCGGCCCACGGGCCAGCTGACGTTGACGTAACTCGTGACACGAGTCCACGACATTATCGGCTCGTTGACATAACGATAACCCACACAGAAGTGGTTTAGTGTACACAAACACGGAGCTACGCGAGTGTGCTAGCTGGTCCGTAGGTGTGCACCCGCGCCCGCCACCATTCAACTGCGCTAACATCAAACAGTCATCATCATTCGAAATAAACGCGTAGGCCTGGAGGTGATTCTTGCACGTTTATTATAGAAAAATGGTTGTGTCAGGAAATAGTGCTAATGATAGACATTAATACTGGTCATTGTTTGATTGCGTGTCCACATTCACACTTTTGAGAAAATTATCAAACCATAATTTTAGATTGAAGATGAAGAATATTTGCCAAGAGTCATGCAGTTTAAGCGGTGAAAAAACGACTGGATTTAAGGGGAATACATTTCCATATGTTTTTACAACAAAACGAAAACGTATCGTATCAGTTACTTTTCGCCCACGCTGATCATAAACCCGATAGGAAAAGGGTTAGGTACCATGTAGGCGGCGGCGGCCTAACGATTTGCCATTGCCGTAATATTTAACCATCTTTTTATCAATGTCGGTTTTAAAGCTGTTGTTACTAACCTGCCAATGAACGTTAAACTGGGAAAATGTAAAGCATTATTCATGCCTGCCTTGATCTTACCTTTTTTGTATGAAGGCAAACTGAAATAAGTAATTGATCAGAAATAGAATAACATTTACACAGATTCAATTATATAACAATAACATAGATACTTGGTATTAATTTTATTGTTCCTTCCTTTTTCACTCAGAATGAACTTCTTCAAGACGTGTCTCTTAATGAAATGTATGCCACATTCCAGCCTAGGATACTGTGACCATGGTGACTCAATAGTTAAATAGTTAAAGTAAACAGTCATTCAAAACAATTCTACTTACTTAACATATTCTTAGAAACATTACGTCAAGTACAAAAAGCCTTCATGAAGAAGTTTATCTCACTGATTAGGTGCTATAGTTTTTATTTATTGGTAATTATGTAGATATATTAATATAATGAATGTGAATGAACCAGGCGAATATTGTTAAAACTCAATAGTTTCCTTTTCAACAAAGCAAAGCACGTGTCATATACGATATTATAATAAGTTCGTACCACACGGGCAAAGTCTATGTTTTAGTGTCAAATAACATTATAATTATTTACTTAGGTTATTTAATAGGAGGGAATAGTTTCATCCTTGCTTGCAAAACTTGGCGATAATAAAGTAAAATTAATTATTTTGCAGTATTAAAAACCCCAATAGGAAAACACATGTCCTACTTGAGTCACATGTAATATACAGGTGACATCATGCAGTTATTGGGCTATGTGTGTGTGATTAAATTCACACATGGTTGAGTGCGCGCGCGCCAACTCAACGATCCCGTCGCCCGCACCGCGCGCCGCTCTTGCCCGAAGACATACGAATTATTCATGAGGAAACATTAATTGTGGAATAGTTATTGTCCAATTAAAACACTAAACAAAACATACAACTCCCAAAATAAGTATCACTTTAATCAACTCTTTTTACATTTCATGGTTGCTACTTGCTCTAGTGTTGCCACGCAGCATGCATTACTTTTTAATGATTTCATGAATTTAAAACCGAATATATAAAAGCAACAACGTAACGATAAAGATAGTTATAGATTAGACTACTGTTACTTATTTGTCTACAGCACCCAATTCTGCAGTAAAGAAAAACTACTTAAATAATATTCTTCAGCTATCTAGAGAGAAATTAACGACATGTTTCTTTGTTTCAGATTATTAACTGGAAGTCGTCTTTCATAGCAGTGTGGTTATCCTGACCTTGCATGATGTTGCAACTGGGTGAGAATGCAGATAGGTTCAATAACGTAAATATTATCAAATTACACGTTAACAGCAGCATGAAATTAGTCTTCAGCGACGAAAGACCAGACTAAATGTACAGTAGCCCTTTAGAATGAGCACAATGCTATATATAAGTCGTGCATGCTTTGAATAATAATGCAGACGCGACGGACGGAAGGACCTGGACAAATGGAGGTTATGCCGAATTCTGGGAAGCAATAGGGCGAGGAACCGCAGGGTTAACGATTCCACGCGCCGCCCCCGCGCCTCACAAAGCGAATTGTTTCCAGAAATGTTGACACTAACATCCCACACACGCCTATTTATACAAGGTCTTCCTGTCTTACATTCTCCGTCTTTATTTAAACATGCTAATATTTAGGAAACCTAATTAACGTAATGAATGTTAGGAACTAACAGGAAACCATATGGAAGTAAAAATAAGACGAGGAAAATTTGCATAAATATGTATTTAACTATTAAATTAAATGACCCATGAACATTATCTTAACGCTCAAAGCGTGTGGCATTACTCTGTCTTCATAAAATACGTCCATCACGGCTTTAGGTTTATTTTGTAATGTATTATTTGCAAATGAGTAGCCCACATGCCCCGCATTGCCTTCAACAATCGCTAATAGAACTGAACTGATAAATATTTCTAGTTGACTTTGTGGCGCAGCTTCGCTGGAACATGTGATTCATATATAATTCCCGGATGCACGGACAATAAATATTCATTAATTAATTTGAGGCAACTTCTAGCGATAAATAATAATGTAAGGAACTAAGTTAGTGGCACCATCGTGCTCTACGTTTCTTGGTTATTTAATATTATGAATAAATCATAGCATAGTAAATAAATATAACAACTCGGTTCGTTATAATGGCTTATTTATAAACACGATGTTAGGATAAATCCAAGAAAAGGTACTTTAGGATAACAAAGAAAGATTTTCAGAAACTTCTGCTACTTAATCTAAATAACATGAACCCATTTGAAACTCAATTGACCCAAGCCCATATCCAAAAAAAAACGTATCGCAGAATTTAAAAAGCATGGGCTTTTATCCTTAAGATATTATATCTTCTTATCACGCAGACTTATCATTTATTAATCAAGTCCATGCGCCCGCGCCGCTCGCCATGGATCCGAAATCAAATCAAACTGTAGTTGAATATCAATAAGATGTCGATCGGCATCATTCAACGTTCTCAAATGAAACGAGGGAGGGTCAACTGAGCGGTGAGATGATAAAAACTGGTGTAAAATATAATGGCGTCGGCTAGGTATTGTGATGACGCGGTGTGGCCGGGTCAACGACACCTGACTCATGTCCTGTGCCGCACTCGCCCAAGACATTCGCTGTTTAAATGATAAGTAGCGAAATATTATTTGAAATACACTTAAGTTTTTACCAGCTACTCGTACTTATACGTATTTTAAAATGTTTTCCAATATTTTCCTTTTTATAGTTGCCATCGATACGATATATTTCCAGGCAGTCACTTGTAAAAAAAGCTCATTAAAGTTTTGATCATAATGGTTGCTTCAAACTTTAATAGAACATGGAAGGTACTGACTAATCGTAGATTAAATGTGTCTTTTGTTAATCACAAATCATATTAAAGGTTAATACACTAGAAATTAATCAGAGACTACTGCAATTAATAAGCTGTACTCGGAAGTGAAATACATAAAATATATTAATCATTCGCCGACCTCATTCTCTGAAGCACTGACCCGACGACAGTTATGAAATAGAGGTAATAATTAAACAGATAAATATGAGGAAAATTATGGATCTATTTATATTTCAAAGTTGAGACTGGTTGTCTGAAATGAGTCACAGCTCCGGAGTCCGGAGACCGGAGTCTCACCCTGCAGCTTTCATTTTAGAGGTCGTCCGTATTATTATTGCCTCAAATAAACAACGAACTTGTCTCTACTTGTTTGTGTTGACTACAGAATGAGGCTGATTTTTATCAGGTCTGTCTCATATTTAAAACCGCGAAACATACATAAATCGAACTAAATTTTTCCGTCTTTAAATCTTGCTTAAATGGTTTTCTATAGGTAGTCTATTAGTCGTTCTACAAGTAAATAAGTGACTCAACTTACACATAACAACATTGTTTTGATGAATTCCCATGTTTTTATCCCTAAAAACTTCACATTGAAAAATACCATTACGAGTATTAGTCAACAACTGTTTGACTCATAGCAGACATGGATATTAAATAAATATCTAAAGAATAATTATTACTCCATTGAAGTAAATAGTTAGAAATTTTGCATAAAACCACAAGGTTTTGGGGAGTGATATCAATCAAATAACCTTCAGCAAAAACTGGATCCATAAATTTTGTACGATTTTAAAAATGATTGCATTAATTAGACCCTAATCACTGGCCCAGGATTTATAAAGGCAAGCGTTTGTCTGCACCCGCCGACTATATTAGGTAGGGTCTCGCAGACCCAACCGCTTCTAAATAATTCTGTCTCGAAAAAACTTAAATATGCAGACTGCGAATTATATTTCCGATGTAATAATGCTCTGCTTTCAAAATTTTGCTTCGCCATTTTTTCATACACCCTTGTTATTGTTAGATTTGGTATTATTAATGATCGTATGAGTACCTGAACTTAATTTTACTCATTCTTATAATTTTTAAGCAACTCGTCGTTATTTCACACGGCGCTTACTATTAGGACCAAAACCCTGTTGTTTAAATTGGATAAAAACATTCAAATAATTATATAAATATTTGAATGCTAAAATAATATTTTTAAATTTATCTAGATTACAACTAAAGAATATTGCAGTGCAATAATATTCACTTATAATCCTGATTTCGTAATTAAACTCTTTAGTTTTGCTTCAGGAATGAATCCTTACGCAACTCTGTTTTCATAACATTCATATCGGTCGCAGGTATTTCTATTGTGGCTTTACTATTATAAAATATAGAAGAATAACAAAATTGTCTAGTTTTTATTATCTCATATCCTACAAATGAAATAATACGCAGACATCTTGTCTTCGTAATAAATTATAATCGTAGACCACTCGTGAGAGGAACTCATTGACTGATTTAAAAAAAAAAAAAAAATGAAATCGTTTATTTCAACTAGGCCAATTACAGGCACTTATGAATTGTCAAAAGACATAAAATAAAACAAGTATAAAAATAGTTATGGTGCTACGGTCCCAGACACAAGACATAAAAACTGTGAAAGTACCGTAGGTGCTCATTCCAAGGTGTAGATCTCTATGGAGAAGAATGAGCAAGAAACTCCATGGACACTCTTTTTCAATCGCCAAAATTATTGCAAAAATTTTGTTACATCATTCATCATCAGATGGTACATTATGTGAGAACGATGTGGCAAGATAATAGTGTCCATAGTAAAATAAAAAGACAATTCAAAATAAAGTTATTAATAATTAAAATAGACCGTGGCAGCTAAGAGATGACCAGTCACGACTGACAGCGCCCGTTCACGAACATGACACACAAAAAAAATAATTTAAATTATTTTTTATATTCTATTACAATAACAATATCGCAATTGAAAATATTTAAAACCGACCCGTCTTAAAATTATAAAACCCAATGCATACAACACCTAAATAATAATTGCCCTAGTCTGACCTATAATGATTTTTACCCTGCAAAGGGCCTACGCTGCTACGGCGTAGCACGCGTCTACGAAATCTGCGTTCGGGAATAAAAAGTCGATTAATTATTTTTTATTTGTTTTTATCGTTGTATAATTATTTGGTCTATTCAAAAGACATATTTGCAATAAATTATAATAGGTTCCAGATTTTATAAACGATAGTGTACTGATTTATATGTTACTAGAAGAACAGTGATTTAAAATTATGAACTCTTTTATTTTTCGCTTGAGACTCTTTAGTTTTTAGTATCCTATTACTTATTTGTTACATTACATATTTTATGAAACTTGTGACACTTGGTTCTACCTGTTTCTAGTAGGTACCTAACTTAATGAAATACCGTACACAATACCTAAAATAAAGTTGTTCCCTTTACTAGTATAGTAATCTACAAATACATATGTATAACGTACTTATTTTACCAATAATACATTGCGTGAAATGACCTAACCATAATTGAAAACGAACACAATGGTTGCCGTTAAAAAATTCCTAGTTTTAAATGCTTATCGTTTTAAGGAACGTCATTTCTCATGTATTTTACAGTACTATTAATGTTCGTTTGTTATCTATCAGAATATTTCGCTTTTCGAGGCTACTGACTGCCGCCGTACCTATCTAATTTCCAAGAAATAGGAGCGGGCTGTCAACTGGTAGCTTGAGTCGCCTGCGCATACGCGGCGTCGACCGACGGCAACATCAACTGACGTCACGTTACCAAAGTTGCATCCGCCATTTTGATAATAAAATGGATAATAATTACCGCCTATCTAACAAGTCACGGTCGATATATTTTCACTCATAAACAACAGATTTCCTAACCACATGTCTTAAAACTTACAACATATTTTTCCTTCATTAACATACACATTTCCTTTCACACAAGAAAGTAGGTTTATTAAAAGAGACATTCGTCGAACATTCTTGGTATTTAATTCGAAGTAGTAAATAAGTACCAAGTGTACGTGTAATCAGCGCATCGAATGTATAAAACTATGCTTTATCCTCCTCAATTTGTGAATATCTCATAACTGGGAGGAAAATATTATACCGTTTTAATTTAGCTACCTCTCAATTAAACCGCGCAAAATATAGCAGGCTTTATCTCGCTGGTTACCTGGGAATCGCTCGAGCATGACTACATTAGCATTTATCTATTCGTGCTAGACGCCAGACGGCTTCTTATTACCTATATAATTGAGTAATTGAAATGGGCGTTAACATTCTCGTGTTACACTCAATACTTAATAATTCTTATGCAGAATATTTGCAATTATTGAGTGCAGAGAAGTTTATGCCTACTATTTTAATACCTAACCAAAAAACTGCAGCTTAAAGAATAAATGCAAAAAAATAGCTTCTCAAAAAAAAATTAAGTAAAGAATACCAAAGGTCCAATACCGTATGAACAATATAACTTATTTAGTCAAATATACATGAATACATGCCCGTATGTCATTCACAAGATTACGTCGAAAGGTCGTCACGCTGAAATCGTGTTGTTGCCGACGCGACGACAGCGCCGCGCTGCGGAGTGCGTGCGACGTTCACAGTGGTTCAGACGACTCATTCCCGCCAAAACAGTCGCAGGCTGTGGCGCGAAGGCTCGTGATTGGTCGAATCGGGCGGCGGCGGCGGCGCGCGCGCAAGGCCGCCGGTTTTCCCGCGAACAATGCCAAATGGTGCATTTGTCAAGGTGAGTTCGTTCACCGCCGACGCCGGGCGCCGCGCGCTCCTCCGGCGGACATTCGCCACAGCATTCGCTCGCTTCGCGCCGATCGAAGGTCGACGGAAGGCAGCCGAGCGCTTATTTCACTCCGCACCGAATCTACATCCATTAGCATCCGCTCTTTATTACAGGTGAATAACTTGTTTTATCTTTTAAATTATTTTTTACACGTACGCTTTGACATCCATCACTTAATTAAATAATCGCAATTGATGTAGAGACTTTTAGTGTCAATTGTATCCAAATTGTAGTTGAAATTCTTTGTGTTAGTTAGTGCGTTAGTGTATATGTTTTTTTTATAATTTATGTGTAACTGTAATGTAACGAGAAGTGTGAAGACAGAAGACCGAAGAAGGAAGAAAGAAGAGCAGTATCAAGTGCTACGCCCGGACGAACTTCCCAGCTCGGCCGACATACACGGGTCGGTGGGATCTTCGTCCGTTTGTATCGCTTATACGTTTTATTCTACAAACATCGCTGGATTAAAAACATGCAGAAGAAGAATATATGCCACACCTTATTGATGACTACAATAATCGAAGAAACTACAAGCTCTACGGGCATATCATATCTGTGTGCGTTTCTCTTTCTTTCTACATAGCGTATTTCGCCTTATGTTTTGTATCTGGTTGTTGATGACGTTGTAAAAATACCGCAATTAACTGTATGACTGTATACATCCGAAACTGTAAGTCGTAATTTTAGTATTAAATCCAAGATGACTGTTGCATTTTTGTATTTCGTATTTAGGAATCCTATGTTTTGTTTATTCGTACCGAGGTAAAATAATAACAATTATTTATGTTCATTATTTCATAATAAATATTAAGGTCTACTTCATCATCTAATATAATATAGTTTGCCTTATAGAAAAGGCAGATATAAGTTCTTTTAAAACTATTTTTACCGCTAATTTTTCAACGCTTATGTTATTCCATGTCTTTATATATATATAATAAAATATAACTTATTATTTAGTTTATTTGTTACAAAATATTTCATTTCCTTGTATTAAGTACTATTTACTGGAAACATAAATCTGATGGTATCTTTCTAACTTTATGTAAATACATATATTTTATATATATGTATACATATATTTTATAGATAACAAGTGATAGTATAGATATCTGTTACTTTCCTTCTTGATTAAACATTTTTTTTTTTTTTTTTTTTTTTTTTTTTTTTTTTTTTTTTTTATAGCGTGGTAAAATCATCAAATGAGTCCTCCAACCCCGGGCAGGGCGGGAGGGACTGTCAGACTTCTACTGACTAAAATCCACGGTGTCCTTCATAGCCTGTTACGTTCCGGGGTTACGGTTAGGGAATAATCCCGCGACCCCGGCAGGCTTTGGCCCTCTGAGAGGGGGGCCCCGTCATTATGCTGACGCTCTTTGAGGCGCGCGTGGGACACAACGCGCCGTCGACCCGGGCATGGTCCTTGGTCGGGCAGCGAGTTGCCCTTTACTCGCTGCCCGCATGCCCGCGCCTACGGTGGCCGGAGATCGTCGCGCGACGTCCGTCGCCGTGGGCGTCCTACACCGCGGTTGGGGCGGAGGGAGGACTCTGTCCTCTCTCGCTCGCGGCGCGCCTCCTCCTTCGCGAGCATTACTGCTTCGCAGAAGGAGGCGACCGCTTCCCACTCCGTCTCGCCCCGCAGCATGGCCGAAACCAATGCCGGGCGCGAGAGGTCTCCGCCTATCGCAGCCGTGAGGACACGTCGGTGCGCCGCCCAAGCTGGGCAGTCCTGCACCGTATGCTCCACCGTGTCCTCCGGGCGATCTTCGCAGTGATGACACCCAGACGTATCCTCCTTCCGCATTAGACACAGGTACCTCCCGAAGCACCCGTGCCCGGTGAGGACCTGCGTCAGGCGGAAGGTAAGGACGCCATGACTTCTCTCCAACCACTCCTCAAAGAGGGGTCTTACCGCCGCAATTGCGGCGTGCCCGTTCCTTCTTGATTAAACATACAATTATAAACGTAGGTGCCTACTTTCTTTCTATGGTTTGGTAAGAAAGATTATATTTTTTTACCTTAATAATAGAAAAAGTTTTGGAGCTTAAGTTGCTTGATTAATATTAATTCATACTAAATTAAATTGTATAATTGCTAAAACGGAACCTCATTTACATAGAAAGATGTTTTGAGGAAAAAAATAGCATTCTAAAATCTATTTCAGCGTAACCCACTAGCAACAATTCTTTCTGTATTTTATAGAAATTAAGTAATGTTACATTATATTACGACCAATCAGATATAATGACAACATCCATAAATTTAGAATCTAATTAATCTTTAGAGTACTGAAAAATTGAGGAGACGTATTTTGCGTTTTTATTGATTATTGGACAAAGTAAAACGCAATATCAAAAGTTGAGAGTGGGGGCATGTATTGTCATAATTTTCATAAATTATTTAGAAGTGACATATATTGTGAATTTCAAAAGCATCGTATTTTGTCAATTTTAATTTTCTTTTCAAATGAAAAAATAGAGGGGTTTAATTTTGACAATCTAATTGATGGACTAGTTGGATTTTTATAAGTAGTTGAGGAACAGCTTAGTCAGCAGTCAGTAATAGAAGTCATCAGTAGGTATTCATAAGAAAGAGTACTTTGCCACATTTGGTTTTTGTTATTTAGATGTTCTCTTGCATTTTACAAAAAAATCAAGCAGTTGTTGATCGTCCCGCTAAAACTCAAAAAAAACTCGACCGATTTGAAAAGGCATTTAACAAAATGTTGTTTTCGGTATGTTTAAGGCTAGGTATTATTAGGACTCAGATCAAAGAAATAGGCAGATAGAACGCTCAGAACACGCGAGTGGTTCCACTAAAATTAATACAAAATCAAATCGAATTACATTCCATAATGTTTTCTTTGTTTTTGAGAACAACTTTTACAATGGTTAAAGACACTTGACGGCATATTTTGGCAAACAACAACAACGACACGCAGCTTGGTACGACGCGTAGCTTGGTACAGTGATTCGATTTTGATTTTGTATTAACTTTGGTGGAACCACTCGCGTGTTCTGAGCGCTCTATCTGCCTATTTCTTTGATCTGAGTATTAGGAAAAGTAATTTTAGAAAATGTATTCAATATAAAAACAATGCACCCCCAAGATGCTCGGGCGGATCACTAGTTATATAGTTCTTCTTCTTCACTGCATATTAGCGCAAAAACCAAGTCCCCAACGCGCCCGTCTATCTGTCTGTTCGCGATAAATTCTAAAATTACTAAACAGATTTTCATGCGGTTTTCACCAATATACAAGTGACTCATGAAGAAGGTTTAAATGCATTATTTGTTAAGTGTTTGTGTAAATTGATCAATATATGACGATAAATAATTAATTCACCACTCAGGCCTTAAGCGGCCGTCTGCAAAGGTGACTGTGACCCTGGAACGTAAAGGGTAATTGAAGGAACAGGCTGGATTTAAAGTTAGTAAGAGCCTGAGAGTCCCTTGAAGAACGGGAGGACTCGTTTGATGATTTTACCACCATAATAAAAAAAGCTCACAAATGTATAATGGCGAGTGTCACATCTACTTATGTATTAGAAATTTTATTAGTAGGCATGCTCTTAATTACCTAGGTATTGACAACAGTGGCGCATGTAATAATTAAATTAATCGCACAAAGTGAAAGGCGGACTGGTATCAAACTCAACAGGCCTATAGTTTTCAGTGCTGAAAGTAGTTTCTTTCAATGGGTCGATACCAAACTGTTAAAGTGGAAATCATCAGTATGACGACTTTATAAGTTCAAATCAATTTTTATTATTTCTTGAGATATGCAGGATGGAAGCTTAAGGCCGCATATTCTGAGGGTTGGCAACGTCGTAAAAAGCTGTCAAATATTTACAAGTTTTAATTAATTTGGCGAATTTTCTGTATGAAAACAAGAAATATCGCTCTGTAGTGCACTAAAAAAATGATATGGGAATGCAATTAAAACACTGAATTTCATGTGTAACCGTTTCAGGTGTATAAAAGGCATTGGGAAAGCTTCCAAATGCTTTTTTTACATCTAAAACTATATGGCTCAGGCGCAAAACGTCTCTTTCGCAAAATGTCACCTTGTCTCAACCGTTGTTTTGGATATTTTTCTCAAAATTAAACGATACTATTTTAGGAAATGGAACAATAATAAGCGGCCAGTGTACATTCTAAGTAGTCAGGTACATTGGGGTGATTATCGACCCTCGGGTTAAAGCGATTAAAATCTTTTTAAATTGTTATTCTTTTAAACTTGGTACAGAGTATAGATATAGATTCAATCTTCACAGCCTACAAAATTGTCTGTTATTATTTTGTGTAAGTTCTGTATATCTACTGTTCTATATTTAGTCAAAGATTATCTCTTTAGGTGCAACACGATATGACTTGATATGTGCTAGTGACTTGTTGACCTGCTTACTTGTTTTGCATTATCACGTTTTACTCTAGATTTATGTTTATTTGATCAGTCTCTCAGCCAAAGTTGGTGCGATTTGCAAAGGAGAGGAAAACGAGACATTCATGTAACAATAAGTTTAATTTTGGATTCATAAACTGCCATACCTACTGGCGACACAACAAACGCGTCAGTAAGAGTTAAATCGCATTTTAATGTAATATCGCAGCTCAATTGTGTGCTTAGCTTCTTAAAACCATCATCATCTGCCTGCCTTTTCCCAACTATATTGGGGTCGGCTTCCAGTCAAACCAGATTCAGCTGGATATCAGTATTTTACATGGAGCGACTGCCTATCGGACCTCCACAACCCAGTAACTGGGTAAGTAATACGATACCCCATAGTGAGACTGGTTGTCAGACTCTGAAGCTCTAAAGCTTCTGACTGACAGTAACGACTGTCAAAGATGCGGCTTTACGTGCTTTCCGAGGCACGGAGGAAACACGCTATGATAGATGGTCACCCATCCACAGACCAACTTCGGCAAGCGCGGCTTAACCCGGAAGATCGGCCTGTGCGGCTGTGATTATTTAGCCACGAGCTCCTCACGAGCTTAGCTTCTTACCAATTACCACCAGATAGCCTAGCACGACGACTTAAAATGAGTGTAATTTAGTTACACTGTGGAAACGAGATGGCGCAAGACAACTTTTATTGTTGTCTCTTTCCCACAATGGAACCACTCTCACTTTAAGATATCAAGGATGCCCCCAGGAAAGGGTAGTTCTGGAAATAGCTAGGCGGAACGAACTCCTTTTTAATGAAATAGGTTTGCATGTCCACCAAAAAAGAGTTCAGTCGTCTGATTCCCAGATCGAGTGAGCTCATGTTTACTCTTTTTGCCCGATGAGTCATTTACGCTAGAAACACATGTAAGTAGTTTTCTCTTGCGAGGTAAAAGAAGTCAGCTCCTCGATGGAAACCGGGCTTAAATTTACCACCAAAATCTGTACGTATCTGTACGTAATTCTTTCAATCATTGTGTATTTATCGCATTTTGAACTCCTAGGTATTCTGTGAAATTCGGAAGAACAGTTCATCAAAATGTTTAAGACTTTTGATGATAACTGACTGTACTATCATATTTAAAACTACTCTGTGACTGGGGTAGTCGATTTGTAACTCTATTTTATCGGAGGTGCGACATGTTGCCCACCACACAAGGAAAACATCGTGAGGAAACCGGCATGTCCTAGAACCAAAAATTCGAAGACATGTGACATCCACCAATCCGCACTGGGCCCGCGTGGTGGATTATGGCCCACTCCTTCTCACAGAGAGGAGGCCTGTGTCCCAACAGTGAGAACATTATAGGCTGATGATGATGATGATATTATAAAGAGTCCTTTCGCCCAAGTTTGGACAGACCTCTGGCCCAAGACAGACGTACAGCCCACAATCCACGGTGATTCTTCAATAGCCTTTTACGTTCTAGGATCAGCGGTCACCTGGTAGAACAGTCCTGCGATCCGGCTGACTCTGGCACTTTACACATACAGTATTGTTGAACTTAGATTTGAAGATATAAGACTACTAGCTGACCCATGCCCATGCCTGGACGTTAGATTGAAATATACTTAAGGACCTAACAAATAGGTACTTTAATTAATTTAAGGAAATTTAAAAACCTGGGTTTTTAGATTTTTTAAATGTATTAATTATTTTATTATTTTTATCTTATTTTTCATATTCCTGACAACAAATCCTTTCGTTTAATACCCATATCGTGGGGGTGCATATCAAATACCCAATCCACCGTCTTGGATGTCCACCATGTTGAATTTAAGACACGTGACTATCTTTTTCATATTCCTGACAGCAAACCCTTTCATTTGATACCCATATCATGGGGGTACATTTCAAATAGCCTGTCCGCCATCTTGGACGTCCGCCATATTGGATTTAAGTCACGTGACTATTTTCTTCGTATTTTTGACAGCAAACCCTTTCATTTTATACCCATATCATGGGAGTGGATTTCAAACAGCCCGTCCGCCATCTTGGGGAGGCCGCCATATTGGATTTGTTATGACGTTTCTTAGCCAGTCATGTATTGTCATCAGAACCCGAGTTCTGATGACGTGCTCAAAATTTCAGCCTGCTAGCTTATCGGGAAGTGCCTCAACATTGAGTTGCAAAAGTCCAACTGGAGTGACAAACAAACAAGAAAAGTGAATTTATAAAAACGTGTGAAAAAAATCAGTCTGTCCGTGCTACATCGGAGGAGAGCAACCCTCCATGACACGAATTTTTTATAAAACTTGCGGCACGGCTGTTCTGCGGACAATATTTTAATGTTTGATAGAGGTAATGAAACATTTAGACAAAGGGTCACTTCAATAGGTCTTCACTTGTGGCACGGAATCCACAGCTTGGCAAGTTAGAATGGAAAACCGGAAGTAGCTACTGTGCTCTCGCTACCAACACTTTGAATGATTTGTTTTTTTGTCAAAGATTTTAAACCGTTGTCAGCAAACAAAAAGATTAGTTTCGTTTCAAGAGGTTCTGGCCAGCTGTACCTGTTAAGATTTTAAGGGATCGTCCACACCAAACGTATTGTCCGCCGCCGACTGTGAGCACGCGTTAGGTACGCAGTTTATTGTTTTTCAATATATATTTAACTTCTTGTTCACACCGAACCGACCGAACCGACTATACAAACAGTGAGTATATTCACAGTCGGCGGCGGACAATACGTTTGGTGTGGACGATCCCTAAAGGCAACTATGATATTTCAGATTTTCGCTATTTTTCGCAGCGCTTCGTTTACAGAAAATGAAGCATGACGAGGTTCATGGTGGTTGTAAAACTCGCTTTGCTGACTCCTAAAACTTTATTTTAAACTAGCTGCTCCCGCGTCTTCGCATGGATGTCGGAACTCAACAATATGATTTTTTCTAAAAAAATATAATCCTTGTTACAAAACTACCTGCCTGCCAATAGAAGTCCCGTCAAAATTGGCCCAGCCATTTCAGAGATTAAAACAATTAATCAATTAGCTCAAAAATTGTAAAAAAAAATAATTTTGGTGAATGTACCGTATATGTATTCGTATGCATGTAGAAAGTTTCTATTGAATCCATGATATTCAATGTTTTTACAGTAACGAATAATGCGAATGAATTCTCAGTCCGACGGCTTAGTACCAACAACGCTTTACCCAAACGCGCAAATAAAGTAATGACACGCTATTTTTGTTAACAGTGACTATAAATAATTCAGCGCGTCTTGTCAATTTTATAACCTGTATCATACACATTGCGAGTTCACTTACGCTGGCAACAAATAGAGTAACAAAATCAGCGTTGCTTTCGTATGAGTTATAAATAGATGATGCGTGTCGTACCGACGAGCAACGTATTAGTCAGCCTATTATTTCGCGACTGCGTCATACATACTATCTCAACGCAGATTCACTAGATTTTTCCCAAACGGTGCACTTGTTTACGAGAAATTAATACTGTGAGAAATAGTTTAAAATACAGACCATACTGTGACGCCAATGAATCATTTTTTGAAATTTTGCTTAGGTGTGTAAATAAAAAGCCAAAGTTTTAAACAAATCAATATTATTTCCAATAAATTTATCAGTACATCCACATTGAATGCATATTAATTTTACTCAATAAAATACAACATAAAGTCTTCGACAGCATGAACTAAACATAAGAACGAGTATAAGATATAATTTATGTACAATAAGGTGGTTTAAACACAAAATAAAACATTGAACATAACAAAAATCAGTGCAACAATAAAATAATAAATATTTATAGACAGTGGACTTCAACGTGGTAGAGTTATAATAATTCTAGGGATATAATTATTCAATCGTTAGTTACACAAGTTTGTTACAAAATTATCTATTGGCCTCACATCACAGAGCTAAGCGATCTCGAGGGTCAACCATAACGTGAACTGGCTCGCCGAGACGCTCGAGTGCCGCTGAGACGCGTCTCTCAACTATATATCATAAACATACTCTCTCGCGCACAATCAACTCAAACTGTTCTTCTCAACAAACTAATAGTGGCACGATAACGTTAAAACGAAAACAAAACGTGTTCAAGCACGGGGTCAACTCGACCTGTGGTTCTCAACTAAAATGCGTCACTGCTACATAATATTGTCAAAACCCTCCAAAACATCAGAGCTGCGCGTAAATGCGTCCACGACAGACGAAGGGTCATACAGACTAACCTTGTAAAAAAGCTCTAAAACTGTAAAAAACGTAGGAGCTCAAATCTTCATGCAATCAACTCTACGTCGATTCTAAAGACTAGAAAAATGCAAACCATTCGAAGAAACCTAACGTCCGTGTCCGTCGACGAATAAATGCCCACACCACACCCGTGTTACCTAAACAATGATATGTGTAGCTCCCGAAGCGATGTGACGATAGCTCTGCTGCGGCCGCGAGTCCGTGATGCCCACAAGTATACCATAATAAAAAGATGAACACACTATCAATTATTATCTAAAATATTCAACAAGGGAAATCAGCTGATTCGAGTAGTCACCAAATGTCGCTCGGCTGAGAATTTCGATAGCTCTCATACAACAATAATTACTATAACTTAGGACAGTCGTTAGGCCTTATAATTTAAAATGTACAGTTATTTATTATGGCAGATATCAACAATCAATTTATACTATATCGATACGATACTGACACTTTTTACAGAAACAATACTAAGTTATATACACTCTGCGATAACAACGTGCACCGACCCTCGCGGCGTCATCACGCCTGTTCGCTAGCAAATGGCACTTTCATACAAGCTCCCGCTACTATTTGTTCTACACCGTCGACTCGCCAGCGTCGGGACCGAGGGTGCACAATAAACCAACTCTATCGTAATATAATATAAATTCTAAATTACTCTAATCCATAAATATACCGAAACCCCCGGCCGGCGATCGCGAACAAGAAGCAGCGCATATAATATTCATATTCGAAACGAGGCGTCGGCGAGCTCCGGCCCGACACTCGGCACAGTGAGCAACAGTGTGGCGCCGGCGGGGCGCTAGGCGAACCCGGGAGGCTCCCACGTGGCCGTCCATCAGGACGCGCGCGGCAGCAGCAGGTAGGCGGCCGCGGCCAGCAGCGGCAGCAGCAGCGCCAGCAGGTGGCGCGGCGCCAGCGCGTGCAGCGGCAGCAGCTGGCGCGGCTTGTGCTGCAGCTCGCGCAGCGCCGCCGCCAGCCGCGCGCGCTCGCCGCACACCTCGGCCCAGCGCTCCTTGGCGCGCACCAGCTCCTCCTCCAGCGCGTGCAGCGAGCCGTTGTGCAGCGTCACCTGCAGGCGCGAGCTGTCGTCCAGCCGCACGAACGAGCCCGCGCCCGCGCTCTCCGTCTCCTCGACGACCGCTTCCTCGTCGCGGTTGATCTCGGTGACGGCGGAGTCGGTCTCCTCGTCGTCGTCGTCGTAGTCCAGCCGGAACATCTCATCGATTTCGGCGGAGATCTTGCCGGCGTCGATGCTCCGCTCGGGCGCGTCGAGCGGCTCGTCCGATGTGGCTTCGGTCTCCACGGCCTTGTCCTGCATGGAGCGCTCCCTGACGGCGGAGGTACGAAGTCTCTCGATCTGCTGGTCTTTGGCGAGTACTTCGGCGCGCAGATTGCCGACGACGGCGGTGAGGTCGTCGATGTCGGCGCGCGTCGGTCGGAACGCGAGCTCGGCCTGCATGACGGCCGCACTGGACGCCAATCGCTGGATTTCAGCGAGGTTCGATTCTTCTGCCACCGTCGAACGGGTGAGTTGGGCCTAGAATCATAAAAAATAACTTACTTATATTGTTTTACATGAAATTTTGAGGAGCCTCTTTAATTGGTCAAACTTTGAAATTTGAAAACATAATATAGAAACAGCACATGGAGAATCTGAAGAAAAAAATCCATTTACGTTTCCTTTCTACTCCTACTAAAAGAGCAAAACCCTGCTGGCCATATAATAACATTGTCTGTGTACCTGCAGGTCCGCGATGCGCGCGCGGTAGTTGGCGGCGTCGTCGGGCTCCATGGCGGGCACGTCGTGCTCGGGCTGCGCGGCCAGTAGCTCGTCCCGGGCCGCTCTCAGCTGCTCGTTGTCGTTGTTGGCCGCACTCAGTCGCTCGCGCAGCACCTTGATCTCCTCGTTCAGGCCCGCCATCACTCGCAGAATGTTCGCGTACTCCACGCCCGCTTTGCTCTGTCAAATATATTGTTTATTGCCATGTGTGCCTCTTTTATTTTACCCTTAGTATTGTAATTTCAGATAAATAATAAATATAGGCCTATTACGTATCTTCACTATCAAAATAAGTAGTTACATCTTCAGCACCGCTTGTAAGACCTTAGCAGAAAGAAGTAATAACTATAAACCAATCATATCAATTTTGTCTGCTAAAAATTGTGCAACACTGAAAACTGCAATGGTAATTAACGTTGCTACAGGCAATTAACCGTCGTAATTTCTGTAATATAAATTATTATTATTGCGCAGTAGTTCTTTTACCTGCGTTCATAATTTGAGTCATTGCACTGATGAGACAGAACTTCCATGTAAAATGTACCTTAACGACGTGTTAAGAACATTTAGTTGGTGATCAAGTGGCTGGGAGCATTGTATGAGGAGTGGGCGGGGCGAGGCGGTGCCGGCGAGCGGCCGCCTGGCTGACTCACCGCCCAGCGCCGCCACCACGGACAAAGCATCGCACGAACTACCGCGCCGTGAAATTGTGCATTAACATACATAATAACACGCTCATATCGTGCACCGCCCTTTACTTGGATATTGAGGATTTTATAGAAAAATAAAATATTTATCTGCAACTCGTATGCATTATTTATATTACTGTATATTGCAGTACAACAAAGGCGTACATCAACTGCTGATCTGAATATTGAGAGTCAACTTTTTAACTGCCAAACAAAAATATTCTGTCATTATAGGAACTGCTCACTTTCCTTTGTAAAACTACAACAAAGAACGCAAGGAAAATTCTTTGTTATAAGGGTTTCTAGTTCCTTGAGTCACAAACATAGATAAGCGGATGTTAATCGCTGAAACAGCGTACAAATCGGACATGACTTCAGGCATTGTGAATCATGTTTATTCCAATTGACAGTGATGAGATAAACTGAATAGACGGTAGCCTACTTTAGAGAAATCGGATATTACGAACAAAAACCGCACATTGTACTGCTCTGAATCAATTGAAAACCTTTCAGAAACTTTGTTTCAACAAAATTACGGACAGCGAAGGTGAGTGAATTAGGCTGATTCTTATTAACTAGGCATTAAAGATAAGCGAAAAGTAATTAGTAGGAAGTTCTAACGGAAGGCGTGACGAAATGTCTTCCGCAATGACAATGCATTATTACCCGTATTTTACTTCGAAGCGAAAACATCGCTGAATTACTCAGTCTTCAAATAAGTGTAAAAAAAAATCTCATCGGGAAAGAAAAAAGGTTTCTCGAACAAACGTCGAAACAAGCAGATTTACGTTCCAACCCGAGGTCTTGTCTGTAACGATGATTCACGCGAACGTTCCGAGGCCGACTCGAGACCCAAACAAGCGTAGTGTATGTGCAATAATTAATACGTTTTATAAAAACTTATTCATTCTAACTTGTGCCGGATATGGTCCGACACTGAATGGTTTATGTGGTTTGTCCATATGGGACGTAATATATCAACTAACGCCTGAGAACTGGATGACAATTTGCAGAAAAAAATGTGTCGTAAGTATCTAGAGACTTAACATATCAGGGAAAAGGCAGGCCTATAATCAACAGTGGGTAGAACAAAGCTACCATAGCACCATCATCATGATGATAAAAGAGAAAACCGAAGAGTTAGGAGGCTGAAGTGTACCTAATAGGACTCCCTCATTTAGCTGGTTATGAAGTCCCATGAAATATGGGGTAGAGAATATTGAAAATTGGGTATAATCCCGTAAAAATATAATCGCCGTAAAAAATAGCCGATACAATATCTGAGCAGCACTAAAAGAAAAATGGCGAATACTGAGTAGCATAGGCTGAGACAGCTGTCAAAATGCTTCACTCTCGTCTGAACTTAGCATGGTTTCATTCGATAATTTAATCAGTATAGCTGAATGCTGTTCTGCATTTTTCGATTTCTGTCCAGGCCCTATAGCCAACCATTTTGAAGTACCTATGAGATTTGAACCAATAACGTACTTGGAACTCAAAATTAAAATCATCAAATATTTTTATTTCACATAGGCCATGAAGGCACTTATAAAACATCGACAACAGGTGCTCGAACTAGCTATACTAGCGCCATTAGTTTCCCAGTTGCCATCCCCATTATGTACGCTATAAAAATTACTGATTAACAAGATAGATTGGATTACTTGGAGATTCTGGCACTTTCTTGTCATAATAAAAACATGGCGTGTGCGTTTACGGAAATTTAAATTCACATACTAATAGCCAGACCCGCAGCACAGTCATATAAATATTTTTTCGATGCGAAAATCGAACCCGCAAATCGCAGCTCAGCATCAACAATTTACTACTTCGATTAACTTTGATGCGGGGTTGTCTCGTTTACCTGTGATCTTTCTTTTATTTACGATGGAAATCAGTATCCCCAAAAACAGGATGGAACAAACTGAAATGGAGTTAAAAAAGTGCTGTAAGGGGGATATGGCGGAGCATGAGAGAGGCAGATATCAGTAAACTACATGCCAAGGCAATTTCATAGCACCACGAGGTGTAAATGTACAATCGACAAAGTTGAATCATGACCCACCATAAGCCCATTTTCCTACAGACATTCAAATACTATTGGGTCCAACTTCGCGTAACCATACATATCCATGGTAACGACTTTGATCTTTGTCAATTTGACGGATTCAAACGATTTATTGCCAAAAAGGGTCATGATTCAACTTTGTCGATTGTACAGAAACCACCACATCAACCTCCCCTTTTTACGTAGTAAAATCATCAAATGAGTCCTCCCACTAAGGGCGGGGCAGGAAAGACTGCCCAGACTCGTAGTGATTATAATCCACGGTGTTTCTTCATTAGCCGTTTACGTTCCAGGGTCACGGTTCCCTGAGAAGACAGTCCTGTGACCCCGGCAGGCCCTCTATAGCCCCGTTAGAGCTATCCTAATCTATCAAACTACTTAATTCATCCGCGATTGGGTAAATGTTAAAGTTTAGGATAGGTCAACATGTTAGCGCCTGTATAATGGTGAAAAAAATGTAACAGTCTACTCACAGGTGATTCTTCTCTAGTACTGGGTTCACTGTAGGTGGAGTTAGCGTTATTGTCTGCGTGCAGCTCGCCGTCCAGCGGGCTCGGACAATCTTCGTGGCCGGGGTCTATAATAGACACGATTACTTTATGGTAATGGCATCTCAATGTAAGGGATTTTGCTTATGACGCGATTACTAGATCTACTAATGAAAATCGTTTTTGCTACTACGATATAATGATGTAATTTGACTGACTTACGTCGTTGTGGCGAGTTTTTTTTTTTTCCAAAAATTTTTGATCAAACATTGTTCAGTAACATGGGCTGAGTTACCCCACGAGAGGTTTTGCGCTATTAACGTTACACGTTGTATACTTAGATTACACGGGTTTCAAACAAGTTTTGATCCCCTTTTTGGCCGTTTGGGCCCCCTTTGGTCTAGCTACGCCACTGATATGAAGTATTCATTCGTTTCCTACGTGGATGCCTACCATGATTGAGCCGCGACTGCTTTTCATCGTCAGTACATGAGTCAGGCTCACCAGTCTTCTCCTCGCCGCTACCGCTGACGCCGCCCTCTTCGTTGTTCTGTTTTTCTGTGAAAAAGTAGTATTATTTTGATAAATAAAGGTAAGTGAAGGTGAGTAGTAAACTCATAGAGGAGATTATAGATGACTGGGAAATAAAGCAATGAAGCAGTCAGGTCTACTGCACCTGGTATGTGCACCTAGGTTTAACTCCCAGGCCATCCAGTACCCTTAGCACGAATTTCACTCTTTTACTTTACTGGTATTTACAGCGTTTCTTGTATGAAAAAATAGAACAGAGCCTCTAACGTGCGAAGACGGAACTAATATTTTCCTTGAAAAATGTCAACTTGAAATTGTCAAAGTTCCAGTTTACGTCTCAAATACTGAAAATTCGTGCTAAGGGTACAGTTAATTCATCGGGGATCTGTTCAAATCCATATTATTGGATTTTTAGTGACGAATTTTTTAACAGCGGCCACGTCAGCCCTCCTCATAACCTCAATATTGATATAATAATAAAGCAAAGAATATAGTTGATGTATTTACTATGGCTTCATGTCTCTTCAGCCTATCCCCACTATCCTCATAATGTTGTGCCCAAAACTATAACTACGACATGGAATAAGATAAATTATTCTGGTTTAAACTCACCTTTGCTTTCAGAATTATAAATATTATTTGTCTTTAATATTAATTCGAACTCCTTCGCTGACTTGCCATCGGCTGATATCGCTTTTATTCCGACCTAGAAAAAAGAAATCATTATATTAGTGCACTTAAGTCTCATTTAGACGATGCAAGAACTCGAACGCGAGTTGCGTTACATTGCGGAATTTATAAGTAGAACAAATTCAGTTAATGAAACAAATGCCGCAATGTAGTGAAACTCGCATACGAGTTCTTGCTCCGTCTAAATGGCGCTTTATTCAGCTTATTGTGCCGATAAACAAGTGGAGAATTTCCATCTTAGAATAGCCAATAGAAGTAGCCTACCACAAGGGTTTGTGTGATATCGGAAATATCTTGGGTGGAATGTATATCGGAACGTTGTGGGCATTGGCTTAGCTGCTCACCGGTTTTCTGCTGTCTCGCTCTCTCGCACCAAGCCTCCATGTTTTATAAGTGTCATACTTTTCATGTGAGTAAATAAATTCATATTTAATTAATAAAAGAGTTTATCTCATTAAATAACAGTTTGTTTTATAAGTTTCCATTCTAATAAAACCTCCTTCATAACTCGGGGGTGTGTCTGATTTTGAGTGCTTGTTTCTTTTTGCCTGAGTACTATTTTTTAACAAGGAGATAAAGCCATGCCTTGTGTCATAGGCATATTGAAGTCAGAGTGTCACTAAGATTTAAACCCCAAGGCTGGAGAAGGGGTTTACCCTCGACCAGACCTGCCAAGTCATACAGCTCCTTATTTTTTTACAGGGTGAATTTTCCAACTGGGCGTGGATAGCTATTTCCGAAACTATGATGAATATTAAAAAAAAACGTTGAAAGGAGTCGCGAGGCTAATTTTGACGAAAACTGAAACTGCATCATTGAAGTTTAGAGAAATCAATAATCGTGACCAGGAATTGAAACAGCTGATTAAAAAAAAAAACACATTCTGTATTGCCTAGTTGCTTACCTTATTGAGTAGTTGTTGCGGCAGCAGCAGTTTGATATAGTCCGGTAGCGCCCGCACAGCGTCCTCCAGCGACCCGCCGCGCTTGGCCTCCTGCAGCTTATTGCTGTCCGTACTCAGCACCAACATCTTGGCTTCACCGTTTTGTACTGAATACTGAAATATAAGTAAATACAAATTATTAAAGCTGGAATTTGTTTGAGTTAAGAAATAATTCGAAGTCAGGTATACTTGTACCGGTGTCAGCGATAAATATTGCACATCGGGATACATCGGCTAGTGTCGGCTTAGAGCGTTATTTCTTTTACACACTACCTATGAGAAACGTTAATCTCTGGTTCGTCGTCGCTGTAGTTGATGAACTCTTCGTGTGACAGAGATTACGAAACCGAAACTAGCCAAATACATCATCATCATCATCAGCCTATAATGTTCCCACTGCTGGAACACAGGCCTCCTCTCTTGTGAGAGCGAGTGGTTCATGTTACACCACGCAGGCCCAGTACGGGTTGGCAGATGTCACATGTCTTCGAACTTTCGGTTCTAGGACATGCTGGTTTCCTCACGATGTTTTCCTTCAACGTTTTGAGAGCAGTAGTGATGAAATAAATTACACAAAGTAATGCGCCTGGCGGGGTTCGAAACCACGACCTACAACTCGGGACCGATACCAGGGGACCACCACTGCTCGGAGGTTATAAAGGTAAGTAAACCCGGTAAGACTCACAGCGAGTGGCAGATGGTTCCGCACGGCGAGCTCTCGCTCCTCGGCCGAGGCGATGGCCAGTCGCGCCGCGCACATCTTACGCTCACACCGCGCTGCCAGCTTCTGTAACAACAGAACAACACAACTTATTAGTAAAGGTATGGATATGGTACTTGCATAGTATCTAAGGCAGAATGTTTGAATTCTGGTCCTCTGAGTAAGAATGTTTACATTAATTGATATTTATGGTTTGTTTAGGAGGATTTATACAAAATGGAGCCCCGAAGGCCCCGCACAATTGCTGGTGGCCCGCGACAGTAAAAATCACGGAGCTTCTTCAGACGATAATGTAAGTAATTAGAATTCGAACAAACGACACTCATCATCATCTGCCTAGCCTTTTCCCAATTATATTGGGGTCGGCTTCCAGTCAAACCAGATTTAGCTGGATATCAGTATTTTACATGGAGCGACTACCTGTCGGACCTCCACAACCCAGTAACTGGGCAATACCATATCCCATGGTAAGACTGGTTGTCAGACTTTAGAGCTTCTGACTAACAGCAACGGCTGTCAAAGATCTACAAATGACAGCCAGGACCAACGGCTTTACGTGCTATCCGAGGCACGGACGAAACTCGCTATGACAGATGGTCGACCATCCACAGACAAACCTCGGCAAGCACGAGACACGGTCTGTGCGGCTGTAGGTAATTATTTAGCCGCGAGCTCCCGACACTAAGTAGTTAAAATAATCCGTGGTCCACGACGGGTACCCGGTTCCAGGTTCTCGTGAGTCCTAGGTCCGAGTGCGTACAATATTACCTGTAGCTCGGCGAGCGCGTTGTTGGCGGTGAGGCGCAGCGCGTAGTTATGTTGGTGCAGCGCGGCTACCTCGCGGCTGCGTCGCTCCAGCGTCTCTTCTAACGCCAGCCTCTGCTCGTGCGCCGCGCGGAGACTCTCTTGCGCCACTTCCTGTAAGTATTATACGTTTTTATGAAAATAAGTAAGTATGTAAAGTAAGTAAGTTTGTTTCCATAGGTCGTTCGTTTAGTGCCGGCTCGTAGGACCAGAAAACAGTAGGGAACGCGACTAAGTGGTAACTGGTGAGCGTAAGTTAAACACTCAGTTTATTTAAATGATTTTATTGAATAAATCGTTAAAATGATGGAAATGGATACAATGGGTTGCTGTCGGCCTCGTGTTGGTTGGTAAGCAAAACGTGGCCAATTGCAATTATTGCATCAAAACAGTTCCTAATGAAAGAAAAGAATTGTGAAAAGGAGTCAGCCCGCTCGAGAATCTTCTTACGACGCTTTTTTCCCCAGAGCAGGATGGGAGGAACAGTCAGACTTGTGCAGATTAAAATCCACGGTGTCCTTTCCTTTACGGTACAGGGCCACGAGGACTATGGGGTCATAGTCCCGCGTCCCTGGCAGGCTTTGGCCCATCTCTTCATCATCCCTTAGACTCTAAGAAGATACCAGTTTAATTAACATATCAACATAGTTCGTACATACCTGGTAGTTCCTCTTATCACTGAGCAGCTGCGCCAGCTGGTGCTGGTCGGGCTGCTTGCCCATGGCCAGCATGGTCTCCAGCGAGTGCACTAGTTAATTAACATATCAACATAGTTCGTACATACCTGGTAGTTCCTCTTATCACTGAGCAGCTGCGCCAGCTGGTGCTGGTCGGGCTGCTTGCCCATGGCCAGCATGGTCTCCAGCGAGTGCACTAGTTAATTAACATATCAACATAGTTCGTACATACCTGGTAGTTCCTCTTATCACTGAGCAGCTGCGCCAGCTGGTGCTGGTCGGGCTGCTTGCCCATGGCCAGCATGGTCTCCAGCGAGTGCACTAGTTAATTAACATATCAACATAGTTCGTACATACCTGGTAGTTCCTCTTATCACTGAGCAGCTGCGCCAGCTGGTGCTGGTCGGGCTGCTTGCCCATGGCCAGCATGGTCTCCAGCGAGTGCACTAGTTAATTAACATATCAACATAGTTCGTACATACCTGGTAGTTCCTCTTATCACTGAGCAGCTGCGCCAGCTGGTGCTGGTCGGGCTGCTTGCCCATGGCCAGCATGGTCTCCAGCGAGTGCACTAGTTAATTAACATATCAACATAGTTCGTACATACCTGGTAGTTCCTCTTATCACTGAGCAGCTGCGCCAGCTGGTGCTGGTCGGGCTGCTTGCCCATGGCCAGCATGGTCTCCAGCGAGTGCACTAGTTAATTAACATATCAACATAGTTCGTACATACCTGGTAGTTCCTCTTATCACTGAGCAGCTGCGCCAGCTGGTGCTGGTCGGGCTGCTTGCCCATGGCCAGCATGGTCTCCAGCGAGTGCACTAGTTAATTAACATATCAACATAGTTCGTACATACCTGGTAGTTCCTCTTATCACTGAGCAGCTGCGCCAGCTGGTGCTGGTCGGGCTGCTTGCCCATGGCCAGCATGGTCTCCAGCGAGTGCACTAGTTAATTAACATATCAACATAGTTCGTACATACCTGGTAGTTCCTCTTATCACTGAGCAGCTGCGCCAGCTGGTGCTGGTCGGGCTGCTTGCCCATGGCCAGCATGGTCTCCAGCGAGTGCACTAGTTAATTAACATATCAACATAGTTCGTACATACCTGGTAGTTCCTCTTATCACTGAGCAGCTGCGCCAGCTGGTGCTGGTCGGGCTGCTTGCCCATGGCCAGCATGGTCTCCAGCGAGTGCACGCGCATCAGCAGACGCTGCTCGCCCACGAACAGCTCCCAGCTGGCCGCCGCCTCCGCGCGCGTGCGCTCCACGCACTCGCGCAGGGTGCGCAGCCGACCCTCTAGGGAGGCTTCGCGCTGGATCGCTTCCTGGATAGTTTACAGAAAACTTTATTTATCAAAAAAAATGTTCAAATAAACAACTGGTGCCTTGAGACAGTGAGGCGAAGTCGCGGCAGTCCACGAAGAAAATGGAGGGATGAACTCGATAAGTTCCGTGCGAAGTGGTGGGAAGACGCGAGGGTTCGCGAGAAGTTGAAGAACTGGGACAGAGCATGCTAATATTTTTTTAAATTTAAGTAAGTGATGTTTGATGGACGACAAACTATGTCATTACTATGCGTTTAAACTAAGAATAGTACCGAGCCATATTGTTCCTTCATGCACGCTTTTCCAACACTTATACGCTCGTAAATAAACAATAGTAAAGTAAATATATTAACAAGATAATAACGATAATGGAAAACTTATTCTGTAGGTATCAGTAATTTGTTGTCGACATTATTTATGTGGTCACCAAACCAATTTGTTTGGCAATATTGTTTTAAGAGTTATAATAACGTAATAACAAGAACATAACTTGACTATCTACAGCTAGATACAGAAATGTGTTGAAAAGCTGAGACATTTCGCTTTAGAACTACACGCATAAAGAACAAACAAACTTAAGAGAACATTACCTGAACAAAATTATTAAGTTGATACAACTCTTTGAGGTGCAGTGGTGTGGTCATAGTGGGGTTGAACGAGAGTTTCGCCTCCTTTCCATCGGGATGATATAAATTGAGCAGGGCAACCACTGGCGGGAACGTATTCTGTCAACAAAATATAGGAACATTATTATCTTATCGAATGTTTTCTCCGATATGAAGAACGGAAGTTTAACTATTTTTGGTGTTTTTGTTTGTATGCAGTCCTACTCATCTAGAATATTTATCAGTGTTGTGAATTTGTGATTATATTCAGAGCCGGCTTTTCCATTTGGCACTCTGGGTACTAAACCAGAGATCGAAGAAGAGTGATAATGTTAACATATTCCAGTTGATATGAGTCACTTTGTCCATAAGTCTCCAAAGTTTCCAGCTGGTTAAAGACCCATACCGTCATACTACAAAAAATCTTAAACAAGTTGTCTAAAAAAACCGACTTTCTTTATGGGTCGTTTTGCAGTTACACTTTCTTTAGACAAGTGTTCAAGAGATGTACGACATGTACGTAGGTCGATATGGTACGACGGACAATGTTTCAGAAAACAGTATTTGTGCATTCTTCTCTTTGGCAGTGCGTCTTTGGCACCCTAATAAACTTAGACCAGAACGTGGCCACATTACTGTGCATGATCGGATCAGCATATTAAGTATGGTAACCTTTCATGTCAATTGTTCTATATCCTCGAATGTTAGATCGAAGGTAATCGCACCATAATTTACAATCTGTTATGACAAGCCAGTTATGCAACCTGAACCGCAACGAGTGATCACCGTGAGAGCATAAAATGCACGATTGCAGTTTAGGGTGGCCCTTCGAGACGGTTCTTGCATTTTTGTCAATTTAGCATTTTAAGTAGCAGTAAGTCCATGTAACCATAGGCCAGTTTTTGAAGGCATTACATTAGAGCATGCGCTTCTGCTCACACGTAGTCCTATTCTTTTATTTAACGCTCTCCCATAATTTGGCTGGCGCAGCCGGTAGGATCGCCGAATAGAGCTGCGCTGTCCTTCGCGTTGTTTCCGAAATAAAACTTTTTCGTGTTACGCGTTCGGGTGGCCCTGAGCAGCTGTGGTGATTCTACGAACCAAAGAAATTTTGTCGAGTTGTACTTGGAGCTGAAAATGAGAAAGGCGTGCTGGTGAGTCCAAATTTTCACCTTCCTTTCCCATTTCCTTTGTTTGTTATTTTGCGATTAGAAGTCTCGCGTTATAACGTTATCTGGTTTTGCATAAAATCTGTAAGGCTAGTTTAGTTATAGAATAAGTTATTAAAAAGTGATTGCATTTAAAAAATATTGAAATATTGTTCTGTGTATGAACTAAATTTTTAAAAAATCATTCGATAATTGCGTAATATTTAAAGTTTGTGTTTAAAGAAACTCTATTGCACTTTTAGCTTACTATTTTATTTTGTATTTTAGACTATTATTGTGTGTTAGTATATATATTATAGTATTAAAATGGTTGATGAAGTAAAAATTATCATGATTCCAAATGAAATGATTAAAATTATTCCGCTGTTTGATGGCGATAAGCGCCATTTAAATCTTTTTATTCGCAAATGTGAATATATTATAAATAAATACAGGGGAAGTGGCGAGCAAAACTTGTATGTAATGCATGCTATAACGAGTAGATTAGCGGGGAATGCAGCCGCGCTTATCAGTGAGCGCGAGGATATTGTTACATGGGAAGAATTTAAAGAGTTACTAATACAGCATTTTGGAGACCCGAGAAGTGAAGAGTGTTTAGCTATTGAATTGGAAACTTTGCGCATAAGAAATGGTGAATCATTTTTGGATTTTTGCAATCGTATTCAATCAGTGCGTAGTATTTTAATATCAAAAGTTAATAGATTATCGAGTAGTACTATGCGGGAAAGTAAAATAACTATTTATAATAATACGTCATTAAATGTGTTTCTTTATAATCTACCGGAAAATATGGTGCGTATTGTGAGATTAAAAGAGCCGTCTACTTTGGAACAGGCTTTATCTTTCGTATTAGAAGAGGTTAATTTCCATGATCAATATAATGCCCGAAATAAAATACTGCTGACGTCCTCCAGTAAGCAAGTTGTACCAAATAATACTCCAACTTTTAAATTCGGCACAAATAATTATAATACGCCTATTAATAATAATAAACCTATTTTTACGCAATCAAATTTACAACCCAAATTACATTTCGGTAACCCCCAAGGTCAACAAATTGGGACACGTCCTCCACAATTCGGATTTCAAGGTCAAACATACGGTTACCGTCCGCAGCAATTTGGAATACGTCCGCAACAATTTGGGATGCGTCCGCAACAATTTGGGATGCGTCCCCAACAATTTGGCATGCGTCCGCAACAATTTGGGATGCGCCCTCAACAGTTTGGAAATCAACAGCAATTAAATAATAGACCTTTACAGTCAGTCGGCATTCAGCAACCTCAAACTCAATCCAGTGACGTCACAATGCGTACTGCACCTCCAGCCAAGGTCTTTATAAAAGGATTTAAATTAAATGAGCTTGACCTTGATCATAACGATAACAGTCAGTTTTCCTGCGACTACCAATGTAACGAAGAATATGATCAGTATTACGATTATCCCCCTTTTTTCGAAAATCAAAACGAGAATTATTCGGAAGAAATTAATAAGGAAATTTTAGCGGAAAATAATGAGGATTTTCAATTAGTGGCTTCGGAGAACATAGAAAAATAATAAATTTGAATTGCGATACATGCATTAAATTACCGTACATATATATTCCAGAAATAGATGCCAAATTTATGATAGATACGGGTAGTACTAAATCATTTATTAACCCGGAAAAGGCTTATTACTATTTTTACGAATATATTTATCACGATCCATTCGAAGTTAGAAGCACTCATAGTACTAGCCAACACGAACTGGTACTTTCGATTCCAGCACTTCCGATTTTTAATACTAATGAAACTCATAAATTTCACTTATATGAAGTCGACCCTAGCTTCGACGGTCTACTAGGTAATGATATTCTACATAGTGTAGAGGCAGTAATAGATTTAAAAAATGAGATCCTGAGAACTAAAACTACGGTGATACCAATCATGCGCGATAAAAATAAACATATATTACAGTTAGCGCCTCGATCGGAACAAAGAGTTAAAATTCCTGCAAATTATCATTCTGGTAATGCTGTAGTGGATTTTAGAGAATTTACTGAAGGCGTGCGTATGCCCAGCGCTTTAGTCAAATGTAAAGACGGTTACTTTACTACTATTATTCAAAATACCCTTGACCAACCAATTAAGTTAGCTATTAATAAACCATTTCAAGTAGAACCGTATGAAAATTATGAAAATGATTGTGATGTGAATAATTTAAAAGATATTGAAATAGAAAAATTATTGACAGATAACTTACGAAAGCTTCGTCTGAGTCACATGTCAGGTGAAGAAAGCAAAGCTATAAGTGCATTATGCCTAGAATATAAAGATATTTTCTACTGTGATGGCATTCCATTAAGTTTCACGAATCAAGTCAAACACTGTATTAGGACGAAAAACGAAGATCCTATTTATGTCAAGCCATACAGACAACCCCCTAGTCAGTCACAGGAAATAAAAAACCAAATCGAAAAGTTACTTAAGGAAAATGTCATTCAGGAATCTCATTCACCTTGGTCGGCTCCAGTTCATTTAGTCCCTAAAAAGAAAGATGCATCAGGAGAAATAAAATATAGGATGGTAATTGACTACAGACGGCTAAACGAAATAACAGTTGACGATAGATACCCACTTCCAAATATCACTGATCTATTCGATAAATTAGGTAAAAGTACATACTTCACGACATTAGATTTAGCAAGCGGTTATCATCAAATTGAGGTTAATGAAAATGACAGACAGAAAACAGCGTTCAGCACTGAAAACGGACACTTTGAATTTTTAAGAATGCCGTTTGGTCTTAAAACTGCTCCAGCGACCTTCCAGCGAGCAATGGACAGCGTTCTAAGAGGATTGCATGGAATCCATTGCCTAGTTTATTTAGATGATATTATTGTCTTTTCAAATTCTCTCGCAGAACATATCCAGAAATTAAGAGCCGTTTTTGATCGTTTAAAGGCCAATAACCTCAAAATTCAGCTTGATAAATCCGAATTTCTCCGGAAAGAAGTTTTATACTTAGGTCATGTTATAACTAAGGATGGCCTTAAACCTAATGATGATAAAATTAAAGCAGTTCTAAACTATCCATTGCCAAAAACCGTAACAGAAATAAAAAGTTTTTTGGGCTTGATAGGTTATTACAGGCGATTTATTAAAGATTTTGCCAAGGTAACACAACCACTAACTAGTTGCTTAAAGAAGAGGAACAAAATTATTATAAATCAAGCATACATAGATGCTTTCCAAAAATGTAAAGAGCTTCTTACTAATGCTCCTTTACTCCAGTATCCTGACCCAGATAAGCCTTATATCTTAACTACAGACGCTTCGTTAAATGCCTTAGGCGCTGTACTATCACAAGGCACCGTAGGGTCTGATAAACCAGTAGCTTATGCCAGCAGAACCTTAAGTGATACAGAGACCAGATACAGTACTATAGAACGTGAGCTTTTAGCAATCATTTGGGCCGTAAAACATTTCCGCCCATACCTTTATGGTAATAAATTTATCATTTATACTGACCATAGACCCTTAGCCTGGCTCTATTCCCTTAAAGAACCGAATAGCAAACTCACCCGTTGGCGACTTCGTCTCCAAGAATATGATTTCGAAATTAAATATAAAAATGGCAAGCAGAATGCAAACGCTGATGCTTTGTCCCGTATTAAATTAAATGTATTAGGCTCAGATGAAGATGACTTATCAATGGCAGTTAATTTAGATGAGAAGGAACAACGACCGAAAAAATTACAAACTACCAAGCAATTAGATAATTTACATGATACCGATAGTGACGACTCTAGAACAATTTCCATCTCAGATTTGTCTGCAACTGTAACAGCCAGCTCGGAAAATGATGCAAATGAACCAATTCCACTTATTCCCACTAAAGATAAAACATTCACAGTACATTCAGCTAAAGATATGGAATCAATTGGCATTCCAATATTACATGAAGCAGTAGACACTAAACCCAACCAGATATTAGTCTTTACATGGCATAAAAACGATATCCAAGTTAGTGATATTTCTCACGAAAAACAAAAAATCCTCGAAGTATTTCTACCATTAAATAATGATGAATTAATTAAACAGTTTTTAAAAGAATACATTAAATATAAAACTAAATACTTTATATATTTTGAAAGTGGAGAGCATAAAAAACAATTTAGTAAAATTATTATACAGTTATTTAAAAAAGGAATGGTTGAATTCGTGGAATGTACAGAGCGTGTAGTTTTTGTTGAAGATGAAAAGGAACAAAAGGATATCATCATACAGCATCATGAAGGAAAAACGTGTCATAGAGGTATAAAAGAAACCATGTCTAGGATAAGGAGAAATTATTTTTGGAATAACATGCAAGAGACGATTTCAGCAGTAATAAATAATTGTGAAGCATGCCAAAAAACCAAATATGACAGAAAACCCATAAAGCCTTTTCTACAGTTAACTCAAACACAAAATGCACCATTTCAGGAAATTTTCATAGACCTCTTCGCTATAGAATCTGTATACTATCTTACATTAGTCGACGCGTTCAGTAAATTAGGGCAAGCAATAGAAATATCCAATCGATCTACACCCGAAGTAATACGTGCACTTATTAAATATTTTTCCATGTACGGAACCCCCAAAAAAATTAGTTGCGATCCGGGCAGTGAATTTAATAATGAATTAATGAAGGAATTAATGCTAATGTACAACATACAATTACATATTAGTACACCTAATAATCCTAACTCAACAGGCATTGTCGAACGTTTCCATTCGACTATAATAGAAATATATCGTTTAGCCAAGTACGAACGAAAATGTACTGATGCAGCATCAGTTATGACCTACTCAATAATGGCTTACAATCATACTATACATACAACAACCGGTTTGACACCATTTGAAGTGGTTTTCGGTCATACTGTATTGAATGCAAATTTCGAGAAATTATACACTCAGCAATTGCTAAAAGATCATGCGAAGCGCACTAAACGACTCTATACTTACATATCAGATAAAATGATAGAGACAAAGCAAAAGATTAGAAATAGCAAGGGTGGTGAGATAAGTAAGAAATTTGAAATAGGTGACGTAATTTATGCAAAAGAGGTTAACACCAGATTAAGTAAAGACAAGCCACGTTATAGAAAGGCAACTGTTAGCGGTGACGTAGAACATAATGTAGTACCTGTAAAAATTGGACCTAGACTCACAAAAGTCCCCCTTAAAAATATTAAACGTCCTCCGCAGGTGGTGCCTCCTGCTATGGGCAGCAGCGCAAATAACATGGGCCCTTCAACTTCAAAAGGTTGAGAAAAACCCCGGTATCCTTCCCGTGAAACAAGGACAGGCGTTTAAACAAGTAGATAAGTGGTTAATTATAAAACTCTTAAATTTAGATAGTTTAGGTAATGATCTAGAATTAAGTTTAATTAAATATAATGAATTCAGTAAATTGGTAGATGTTAACAAACCTTACAGCCATGAGTTCTTAGGCATTCGCACTCAAACGGATTATTTAAAGGATAGAACTATCGAAAAATTTCAGCAACTAGTACCAGCTAAAAGATTTAAGCGAGGACTAATCGATCCACTTGGGTCTATGATTAAAATTGTTACAGGTAATTTAGATCACAGTGACGCAATCCGATATGATTCTCTCATTTCTCAGTTAAAAAGCAACCAAATAATAATGGATAAGAAAATAACTTTGGTCTCTAAAATGTTAAATGGTTTTGTCAACAGTACAGAAATCTTACATAACAATACACTAATTTTAGATGAACGTTTGAAAAGAATTGAGAGATTGGTTAAAAATATAATTACTAAAGAAGAAAATTCAATTTACTCTACTTACGTTTTAGGAATGTTTAATATGTTTTTAACAAACTTTAGAACAATTAATATAATTTTAAGTGAGATTGAAACGGCCTTAGCCTTTAGTAAGGTGTCTGTACTGCATCGAGCGATTGTTAATTCTACTGAATTATTATACATGTTACAATCTATAGCTAAGACAGAAAATCTGTTATATGACGTGAACGAAATTAATTTAGTTAAGTTTGAAGATTGTTTAACTGTTAAGGCATTTATTAAACAAAACCAGATTACGTTTATAATAGAGATTCCATTAATTGAAAACAGTACTTACAGTTATTTTAAACTTTACTCTTTACCTATTATTAACACAGATTTAAACGAAACTGTAATAGTAGTTCCTAAATATCCCTACCTTTTGGTGAAAGACTCAGATTACTTACCAGTCGTGAGAGCCTGTAACCAGATTGCAATAGAAGACAAATTTTTATGCACCAATGATGATGTGTTGACCCATCTAGAGCCATTATGTGAAGAACAGTTGATGAAGTTCCATTCTAATACTAGTGCATGTGAGCAGCACATAGTTGACATAGAAGATTTGAAAGTTCAACGAATTGGACGCGTAAGTTGGATCCTATATACAAAGAATAACGTTATAGCCAGCAAAAAATGCCATGGTGACGTCATGAGCCACGAGTCTTTACAGGGAACGTACATCGTAACCCTGGAAGATGCCTGTAAAGTTAACATCGGGCACATACATCTACAAAATTACCAATTTTCTTATACACATCTGAATTATCCAATAACTCCGATCATTATCCTGCCAGCGTTGAAGCCAGAAAAACGTACCCCCAGTGTCAGTGCAGTGAATATGAAAGGTATAAATCTAGATGAGCTGAAAGAGTTAGCTCAAGTAGTGAAAATGAGCAAAGTGAAATACAGTGAAAATTATAGTGCGGTTAACACTAAGAACATTAGTTTAGGTACGATAATTCTGTATGTAATTCTACCTTTAGGATTTATAACCTTTCTTGTTTTTAGATATAAGATAAAATTATTAAACTGTAAGCGAAATCATCAGAATCTTAACAACCCTGATAATTTCGCTCTTGAGGAGGGAGGAGTTATGCAACCTGAACCGCAACGAGTGATCACCGTGAGAGCATAAAATGCACGATTGCAGTTTAGGGTGGCCCTTCGAGACGGTTCTTGCATTTTTGTCAATTTAGCATTTTAAGTAGCAGTAAGTCCATGTAACCATAGGCCAGTTTTTGAAGGCATTACATTAGAGCATGCGCTTCTGCTCACACGTAGTCCTATTCTTTTATTTAACGCTCCCCCATAATTTGGCTAGCCTGGTGTTTCCTCTCATAAACATCGACTGCATTTGAAACAGAACAGATAAAGACCTTCACCTACTGATATTAATACAGGCTGCTAAAATTATACATAGGAAATTATAAAGCGAAGACGAGCTGGATGTCTTCCTTGAGAATTGGAAAGAGGTGGCGCAAAGTCGCGAACATTGGAAGGAATGGAGGGATGCCTTTGCCCAGCAGTGGGACAATTCAGGCTAATAATATAATATAAATTATAAAGCTAGCAACTTCTTATGTACGTAACGCTTTTTATATGTGGTGCAATTGTCTCATAATTATTTAAATGAAGAAGCATTTAGTTAGTCTGTAAAAACTCTTGTTGTTTTAATAAAAGACTGACACCCGATGGGTCACGCGACTGTCTTTATAGGGTAACGCGGCACTAGAATGCAAAGAGCTACCGAAGGAATAGGGTGGAATTTAGTCAGTAAGAGTTTGACGACACTTTTGCTCCACAAGGTCCGGGAGGAATTATCTGATGGTATTACTCCCCAAAAAAGGCAACAAATATTTCCCATCAGTAAAAAGTTTTACCTTCTTGAAGATTTTGTAAAAGAGGTTCTATAAGTTCTGTTGAGAGTTTCTACAACTATTATTCAAAAGCAACTATTTACTCAAAAGCAACTCTTGGGAACGATTTCTAGTTTCTAAACTCAACCGGTTTATATGTTGTGCATTGTCTGATAGTGAAATTAACATTTTCATTAAGCAAATTAGACTAACACTTTTTATGAAGCTAATAATATTATGTTTCACAGATTTTATGCCGTTTCTGTAATTTTTTATTATTTTCTTGTTTTCGACAATTCAGGTGCCTTTATCTGGCCTACTTTAAATTATTGTTTCGACTTAATTTTATGGTAAAGTTATTTGACCCGTAACAATCAATCCCGGATTCAATACTTACTTCAAACAAATATTTTGAACATGAATCTAACTAATATTAACGTGAAGCATAAGATAGGATGTATCATTTTCAATACAACCTAGCAATTCAAGTACAAACAGGTCTTATTAAAATTAATGACGAATCATCGTGAGAGCATCTAATTAATTTATAATCACAACACGATGTTACTGAGAGACTGAACTAAGATCACAAGCGTATAAACCGGTTGCGCAACTTAACACAACCTGTATATATTATATTTGCCAAAATATTATATCACAAGAAATGTGAATTTTATCATTTTGTCATCTTTATTATGAATTTAGTCGCGACGAACAACACCTCCAAAGTTTCAAGTTTCGAATAATATTTACATAATAACATAAATCGTTTATAACTAGAGATCGGAAATCAGTTTGTTTCTTTTTTTTTATATGGTAAAATCACCGAATGAATTTTTCCACCCTGGGTGGAACTGAAGGGAATGTCAGTCTCGCACCGACTAAAATCCATGGGGTTCCTTCAATAGTCCTTTACATTCCAGGGTCACGGTTACTTGAAAAGACGCACCCGCCACCGAGTTTATTTCCTTTAGGTAAAATTTGAAGGATAAATAATTTTGGACACACTTTAATTTTGACAGTTTTTAGGCTTGGATACCCAAGGGGTAAAACGTCTGTCACCAGACTGTACCTAATGAACCATGATAGACGTTGACTTTTTCACAGATGGTGTATTTCTGTTGCTGCTTGGAATATTTAAAGGAGCTCCCTTACAATAGACATGATATTTTTATAGTTTTTATTGATAATGGTACATGCGTGCGCAAGTCGTATTTGACCATTTTTTTCCTATCTTGGTTGTAGTATATGCATTTAACACAAGAATAGTAACGAGATAACAACAAAAAATTCTAAAACAAAGTGAAATTATGATATAATAACAACATATAAGCTAAGCACGGTAGTCATTGGAGCAGTTAAACCTACAGCGTACAGTTGACTGCCTTACGACGATGACGGTAGCATGTAGCGACCGCAATCATTTATACAACAAATTGATTCACGTCTGTGGTCATTGAGAACAACAGGTGTTCGGGTTGCTGTCGAACCATCCGTAACACTGGTCTTGTATAATGGTAATACAAACAAGCAGCCCAATGGAGCACTAGCACCGCATCATATTTTTCAAATCCGCACTTTGTATCAAAATTCCCTGCGTGAGTTATCCATGAATAACAAAATATTTTGACTTAATAGGCTCGAATTTAAGAATTTTTCACACACTTCATAATTTCAATGCTTACAGTTTATAAGTTTATTCTTTAAAAAATCTCACTAACAGCACTTGTGAGATTCACACGAAAATAACGTGCGAAATCGGTCGATCGTTTGCGTTGCTCCATTCGGTGCAATTCCGAATAAGCTTCAACTACATAATGCACAATATTACCACACTGATCTGTTACGTATTACGTCCGCGCGGCATCACTCCATTTACTATCTACTCATGCCGACTTACCTTTTCAGAATTGCCGGCATTCTCGACGACTGGTATGCCGAACTGCACCACGTCACCGGAAAACACCTCGTGGGGCTCTTGCTCCTTCGATATGGAGCACCGGTTGTTGTTGATGAACGTGCCATTGCTGCTCTGATTGTCCTGTAAACAATACAACTCGCACGTCATACAACGAATACCTGAGTACAACAACAGAAGCGTTGTTTATAAACAGATGACTCATTTATTTTTGAACTAGCTTCAGAATTTGTTATATCGCGTATGATTTTGGAGATTTTCAGTAGTGTTCATTTAACAATTTATATGGCATTTTAATGTTAGATATGAAAATACTGTTTCAGGTTTGATGATCGTTTTTTATTTTATTATTACACTGATGTATAAAAATAATAGCAATCATTTTACCCTCCAGAATAAGTCAAGGAATTGTTTTAATTTGTTGTGGGTTTTGTAAGCAGAAAATATATTTTTTGTATTCCATTGTTTTGTTCAAATCGCGTAATTAAATTTTATGAGGAATTATAGACATAAGCGTAGTTCCACTTTTCTATTTATAGTACATCTTGGGCCGATGATTCGTCACAAACGAGGCAAAACCTGATTCTTTCGATTTACATACTAAAAAGACAAGTTCAAAATCTGTTTCATCTTATTTCGTATTTAAATATATTCGAGCGCTTAGGTTTAGAATTCCTTGTGTTTTGTCCTCTCCGTTTTCTGGGTTATCCTTAAAAGATGCATTCGCTACAAATTAGTTAGCAGTTGTTTGACCTCCAAAACGGCCTTTACGCAATGTGGAATTTGTTTCAAACTAGGAAAACGGCCCGTGAATAATTTGTAAGTACTTAGATCTACGGAACCATTGATTATTGTGTCTATTTAACACACAAGTCGTGTAGTATTTGTATTCAATGTTAATAATGTTATTCATTTTCAGTTGCATTGTAGTCACTTTAATAATTAGCAATACTCATTACGTTGCTTTAAAAGATGAACATCAGAATTTTTCAAGATCATCCGATAGTAAGTGTTAAGAAAATATGTGGTTGCATACAAAAAGACCGAGTAACTTGGATAGCTTATACATATTGATGATAAATACTTTAAATCAGATATGTATCAGTTATCTATGGGCTACATCCAAGACTATGGTTAAGGTAACGTCATTTAGTTCTACATGGAATATTATCTAAGCAATTTATACGAGTAAAAGCCTTATAAATCAAGTCATTACATATTAACCTAATAAATAATTTATAACATTTCCGAGACCTATCGTTTCGCATCTCAGAAATCGTGTAGTGTGTTGGAAAACTCCAACTTACCGGCGATTTCTGAGATACGAAACGGTAGGTCCTTTCACGAGTTGGGATTTTCTAGTAACATAAATTAATGATAATATAAATGCATGTGCCAGCGTGCATTATTAAAGAAATGTATTAGCAATTAATTATAAATAATATTAAAAAAAAATGTTATTGAACGTTTATCTAAACGAGCACACGACACAATGCTATATTTTCCTATCTACGTAATGGAACTTAATTATTTTTTAGCTTTTGTTCGTATTAAATATCGATAGCTTTTAATAATGTTATTTCTTCCTCGCTGTATACAATTTCTAATTGAAGGTAAGTTACAAAATAGCGAGCCAGAAATATCAATTTCCTTACTAACAGAAACGAACAGCAAATTGCCGAGTAACAAGCAGCATAATCTAGGCACGATCAAGTTGAGGTCTTCATTCTTTACAACTCATTGTGGATTTTTACGACGGAACGAACTACGCGAACAATTCAGACGTTTGTAAGTAAACAACCTCCAAAACCGGAGACTCAGTTCGGTAAACGGAATTACCATGAAGACAAGCATCCATAGAAATCGCCTGTGGGTGGAAACGGTGAGAGTCGTGCTCGAATTACTAGGCCCCAACACGTAACCAGTACAAGGTTCTTTCATAATATAATGTGGGATGAGTTGACTTTTTCGTAACGCTCGTAATATTCATAACAACTAATTTGGTTATACTTATTACTGTTATGAACGTTCTATTGTGACTTTGAGATCGTGCCGTGAGATTTTCGGTCGGAAATGTACGGTTCTACATACTCATGTAAATGTTATTGTGTACTTATGTTGATTCTTAATTATGGACTTGAATTAGAAACATGTTGTTTTTTTACTAATTTTGTTAAGTACTTCTTACTTGTTTTTAAAAGCAGGCAGACCCTGGTAGGTAACGAAGTATCGTATCCGGTTGTTTATACGATTTGCCTTTGTTAATTTAAACGAGCAAAGCCGCGGCCTACACTAATGTCACATAAATCGGACTGTCCCAGTTGGAAAATCGTTTCAACGCAACTTCAGTAAAGCTGTCGTGGAAAAAAATGGAATTGTCTCTCCGTGATTTACTTCCTTAGGCCAATTATGTGCTTGATTAATCTGGAACATCAATAAAGTACCCGCATTCTCAATAGATTTAGTGCTAAGCTATGCAACACAATTTAAATATTTCCAGGATTTTATTAATAATGGAGCACAAAAGCAAGGGTGTAATCAAAGTAAAACTAATTCAGAAAGAAGCAAAAATACAAAAAGCAATAACAACATTGGTTTTTAATTAATTGGTAACCGTTTCTGGCCAATGGAATTCAGGCATTTCAACAATATCATGCCGATCTTGCAACAACTTCCTTGCTGAGTAAACACAGCCTTAAAAAGCTGGTACAAGGATAATACCGTTTTAGTTACTATTAGTATTATTTATGTAAGACACTTTTATTATCATTTGAGAACACTATTTTTGTAGAACTTAAGCGCCATTAGACGGAGCAAGAACTCGTATGCGAGTTTCACTACATTGCGGCATTTATTTCATTATGTGAATTTGTTTTACCTATAAATTCCGCAATGTAACGCAACTCGCGTTCGAGTTCTTGCATCGTCTAAATGAGGCTTTAGAGCAGGGTAAATATTTCGCCTTCTGAACGAAAATACACCTATCTTACAGCATTTCCACCTAGTAATATTTGTCTGGCGATAGTTTTCAATTTTAATAATTGTTGTTTTTGCGGTAACACAGTGGTTTACGGCGCGTCGTATTCCACGCGCTCCTCAAAGTGTCAGCATAATGACGGGGGCCCCCCTTAGAGGGCCAAAGCCTGCCGGGGTCGCGGGACTCATCAGTAACCGTGGGTCCGGTACGTAAAGGGCTATCGAAGGCCCTGGCCCTCACCAGGATCTGGGTGGGTGGACTCATTTGATGACTAAAATTTAAACACGTAAAAAAAGGTTACACAGTACACTTGTGCTAGCACCTTGGGTCAAGCCATATGGATATTTGGTCCTAATTTGATCTAAGGCTGCCTTCAGACGAAGTCGAAAATTATTGAACCGCAACCGCATACAGTTCGTCTGATGGCATCTTTTTTGTCAGTGTGATAATAAATTGACTGTAAGCATAGATTAGTAAATCGATGATCCGAATTTATAAATGCAAATAATTAATACACCATCGATTTGAGAACATTTTCATTAGTCTCAAATCGATGGTGTAACTTTAATCATAAACGCAAGAAACACCTACATTTGCCCTCAATAAAAGTGTTTAACCATAGCGACCTCTCGGCCTGTCACAGATACTACTGTTATGGAAAGAACTTTGCAAACCTGACTGACGACAATTGATCAATCAGTACTATAAAGAGCTGACTCCTTTGTTCTATTGTTCAGGGTGATCTCAGAAACAACTGAACCGATTTGAATGGTTTCTTATTAACGAATTACTCAAATTCTTTAGTTTTGCGCGTAACATTGTTTCACTAGATCGTCAATACGGTAAGTAATGAGTCGTGGATTAATGAAGGTATAACGCTATCGTGTCTCATAGAAAAAACATAATCGTTTTCTGAGACGGTATCGAGTAGTAAAATTCCTTTAGCTAGTCAAAGATACTTAGATACTCTGACGTTTCACATGCAGCTTCGCTGACTAGTATGTACTATAATGATAGTGTTCGACGCAACTGGCCAGTAATAGCACAATTGTGAGTAACAATTGGACGTAAGTTGGTACAGCGTACATAGCAGCAATTTGTGGGACTCACCACAAGGTAAAAGTGGCCCTTGTCGTAATAGAGCGTGGCATGATGTCGAGACAACACTCGGCATTCGAATATTGTGTTGGTCGGGCTCGGAGTCGTGCGGTACACGTTGCGTCCAATCTGAAACATTACAAACATTCTGTGAATGCAACACTCGGAGCATCAGATCCATTAGATAACAGAAGCTTCCTCAATTATCACTAATATTTCGAAAAATCCACTGTTTCGACGCTCTACAGCTATTTATACATCGAATCACTAATTTTATCTAACATCACACACTTAAAACAATAGTAATAACTACATTTTTGGTATTAGGCATTACGATAAACTGCCCTTCAAAAGTTGGTTACAAAGTCGTAACAGAAAGCAGGTTACAACGATGGTTGTAAGCGAAGAATGGCAACCTAATTATCTGTAACAGCTCCGTACGTCAGGACAGATCGAAATAGATTGATCTGTGTATCAACACGTTATTTGTATGTGAATTAAAAGTGTACTATGTAGATCAATGGATCTCTTGCTCACGACGTAACATAGATGAAAAGCGAGGATCGTTAACCAAGATTTATTTATCTTGGATGAAATGACATGAAGACCCCGCCTTTGTTTTAGTATCAGAGTGCGTGTTTACTATCCACTAATGAAGTTTTACCCTTTTTCCTATTACTAATTACGGCGCGTCACGTGCCTTTACGGAGAGGTAGGAAAATAGAAAGAAAAACATACAGATATATCTAATGTTAATCATCCACAAAGTCTAATAGAGTTTAACATTTGCCAGAACCTGATGGTGAACATGCATGTAATAATTATAATACCTTCGCCTTGTAGTCAAGCGCATATGTGTAAACGAATGCTTTGCATAATTCATGTGCCATTAATTCAAATCATGTTTTGCATTATTACGTCCACAACATAATTAGTCAGATGCACGCGCTACTTATAGGTTATTGATTTACTACACTCGAGCTACAACGGACCAATGAGCCCATTAAATGTTCTTAAAGTAGATAGGTACAAGATATTGTTTCTTAGTTTAATTGTTGGCTCAGATTTTGGCGCCTCTACTGCGGTCTTTTATAGTTACTAAGGGTCATAAACGGGAGCTTCCAGATCTATCTTATTATCATAATTTTGTGATCGCCAATTGCTTCCCCTGCCAAACTTGCGCACTAGCATTTACATAAATCTATGTGCTGCATTAAAGCCATTTTGCCCAAATAGATGTGTTTATACAGGGACAGGGTAAGTTTCCTGTGCTATCGTTTGAGCTTACACTTACGACCTCACAATCGTGTGCAATATGAATCAATTTAATTGGTAAGATAAAGCGTAAAAACACAATGAGTCACATGATACACAAACATGAGCTATTGTTAATTGTTTTAATAATAGTAGAACTTGGGACAAAAGCTTCCTGTACAATAATATAAAGCTGATAAGTAGCGGCTTCCTTACAAGCGCACTAGCAGATGTGTACTCAGAAATAGCACAATTTAATCTCATTAAATTTAATTGCCAATGCACAATTGTGGTCGTCTGAAGCACCTCGGGTCAGGCTGAGTCAGGCGTGCTCGGGCGCATATACCCTCGAGTCTCGACAGACAACCACGCGCCTGGACTGAATACAAACTAAATTATGGATAAATGCAATGATTTGAGTGTGACGCGATTGTCAATTGAGTTGTTTCAAATGACTTGGACGAATAAGATGACTGTACTATACAAAGAACAGCTGAATAAAAATATTCATCCAGGAGAAAATATTTCGCTTAGTTGTTTCAATGTTTTACTTCCTCGCGGATACGAGTATCATGTTTGTTATACATTCTTATGCATCAAGAAAAACATGGTGAAAAATGATTTACTACGAATTCCAAAGCGACATGCCCTCCTAATTTAAGATGACGACCGGCGACCTAATGAAGCGTCATGGAGGAATAAGCATAGACAATAGTCATAGGCCCTTCCATGAACGTTTAAAAGCTAGTGTATTTATGTTTTCTGGAAGTTCTTATTTATATCCTGGCAGTCATTGACCCCCGCAAAATTATTACGATGTCTTCAAAACAAATTTTGAGGACAATAGGGCAACAAGATAATTTGGAAATCAACAGGACCAGAGTCATGAGACTGGAAATTTCCACGTGGGAGACCGTCAATTGCCGAAATTTTCCAGACAGATAAGCTAGGATCAACCTGAAGTACAAAAACGAACGAAAGATAGGTGAGGAAAGTGAATGAAGGCAATTTGGGAGCCGTTCGATGCATTGGACCTAGTTAACCCCATAAACATGCATGGCGTAACATTATGACATCTACTACATTTTATATTTGTTTTCTCGCAAAAACACAGACAGCAATGACTGGCAGAGTACAAAGTTGTAAAATTTTGTGGGGGGTTGTACAGTCACGAGCAATAGTATGTATACACTAAGCAGTATTCAAAAGGAATTTTCTGCTAACGAATCGATTAAACTTTTACCTTTTCATTAGACTTCTGTTTTGGAAGCCATACTACTACGAAATAGGTCTTACTTCAAAGTGGAAACCAGTATTTCACGAGTAATTTGCGTTTGAGTTTAGTTAAGTGTATACATGTTATTGCTCGTGACTGTACATTGCTAGGAGCCAAATTGGGATCAACTTACGCCCGAAATAAATAATATATCTCGATCGCAACTAATTATCGACCAAACTCAAGTTTTGAAGATGTCCCATCACAAACAGCCGTCAAAGAACCCGAATAATTATGAATTGAATTGAGATACAATATTAATTTAAAATAATTTTCAAACAGAAATGGAGTTTTGAGACTGCATAAAAAAGTTTATAAGCCTCAGACTAGACTCACAGGTTTCTTATGGGAAAGCACACCATTATGGGCATGGCAAAATCTCCTGAGTGGATAAAAAGAAAGGAAGACTAAAAAATACTTTCTAGAGATCTATGGATTATACAGACCAGAAAAACATCTGATACAAATTACAAATAGCCTGCATTATTTTTAGTCTTTCATTGAATTGTCTAGAATACTTGACATAATTATATTCCTGGCATCATTTCATTTTCCTTTTTCTTTCTTCTCAAGTTATGTTTTTTGGGACTACATTGGGAATCTGTGTGCCCTCAATTAGCTATGATACATTGCATGCATCTACCACAGTTAATAGCAGTTGATTATTATTTTGACAGGAATTAGCTGAACCTGGGTTTTTGGACAATATAAAATCATCATTATCATCATCAGCCTGTCGTCCACCACTGGACATAGGCCTCTCCAATCGCACGCAATTTCTCACATGCAACTGAAGTTTGAAGCATTTTCGAATGGAGACCACCAATTCGAAAACGTAGAACGGTACGCCTTCAGGCTAAGTGGAGCGACGATCTCCACAAGATGGCCGATATGAGCTGGATGAGAGTAACCAGTGATCAAGTGAAATGGTGTACTGTTGGGATCCTATGTCCAGTAATGGGCTGCTATATGCAAATTATGATGGGTTTTATATCATATGGAAAAGCACAGTTGATGACAGTTTTAAATACTTTTTTTTGTTTATTATTCTGGTTAATACTTTTTTTAACTTTTACAATAAAGTTTACATGCCTTGCATGATACCAAGATTTTAACTCCTAAAAAAATGAAGTTGTTTAGTTGCAAAATTTAGTTTTTAAATTGCTAAATTTTATCCCACAATAATAGTACAAGTGGTCTCTTGTGAGATAAATTTGAGAAATAATCAATTCTCATCCAGATAAAGGTGTTATCGGAGTATCTAGTTTGAGCAATGGATTAAGATAAGAGAGGATACTCTTTTTTAAGTTAACATGAAGTTATCACACACTAAGAAACAATATGAAAATACATTGTTTAACTATTTATAGATTGTCTTTGTTGTTTTGATTAAGGAAAAAGACATGATTGAAATTATCAGATCAGTATTTTTTTTTATTGTGTAGCAGTGTTAGGGCCATCTGAATAGAATTTTAATCATACATTTCAATAATGTAATCACTTCTTAAATTAACTAAATAAAACAAACCATTTATTACTATCCTTTCCCTATCTTAGCTTGCCACTTAATCACAGTATAAGCCTCAATAATCATTAAACCCTTTTATTGGCCATAAGTACTTAGTTGAATTGTATTAATTAATCTTCATTTGCCTATCTAAACACAATATAATGCAATAGGATTTTTTTGCTTAGATCTACCTATTTATTGTAACTTAAGTTTTCAAGGATAATATTCTGATATTGAGCCCCTCCTCCCACTTTTGACGGAGCCTGTCAAAAGGTTCTGTTCAAAAGTTGGAAGGAGTGGGGAGAGGCCTTCGCCCAGCAGTGGACGAATGAAAAAAAAACCTGGTTCAGTTTACACTTAGTTCACACTAACATGCTAATTCTTACAGAGCAACCTTGCAAGCATTATTACAGCGTCATTGACACTTAGCATAGGCCAAATAATGTGTGAAACATACATTTTTACTACATTAGGATAACAGTATTGTAAGAGTTCTTTTACTTGCCTATAATCGGTGCGTTTTAGCATGGTGCGGGTGACAGATTCGTTTCACTCTTCAAAAGTCGCAGCAATTTACAAATTAAGACTTAGTACATCAGCTGTAGCACATTCGTAATATACTAAATCATTAATAACTGTAGTAAATTAATTTAAACCCAACCAGAATGTTTTAGTCCTTTGTAGTCCTCCATTTAGACAACTGTCACCCGCACCATGCTATAATGCGCAAACTATAGTTGAAATTATCTATAGAGTATGTCAGTTCTTATGTATTCAAAATTAAGTAATAAGCAATTTTAATAATGTTACAAATGGTGTTAGAGATTTCATAAGTGGCCTTGAAGATTTATGTGAAATAGAATAAATTGAAAGTTGATATTTATTAGAAGGACATGTGTGTGAAATTAGTTTATTTTAATTTACCCTCTTTCCTTTCAAAATTCAAGTGGGCCATGAATACACACAGAAACTGTTGTGAATATCATACTTTAGTCAATTAAAAGTACTGAGAAACTTTATAGAATCAAGTGGAACATTACCACATTACTGAATATTATCAATATATTTAACTTTCAATGTTACCTACTAGAGAACAATACAATATCATTTCTATTGATAAAAGGACATAGTACATAGACTAAGTAAATATTGTTATTCCACAACTGGAATGTCGACTAGTTTCTATTCTATCATATTTTCTACTTTATCATAGTCTCACCAATTAACATGGGTTCTAATTACTGGACAAAATTAACACATTACACACACAGCTCATAGAAACACTACTTTGCTCATCTACCTTAAATTAAAAATTATCCTTGGGCCTAGCAACACAATATGACAGCCTGCTCAAACTCAAGTTAAAATTCCAGAAACTATTTACCTTGACAGGTTGCTCCAACGTGACGCGACGTTCTTCGAACGGCAGTGAATTCGAGTGAGGAATGAAGACAGCCCTGGGTACACCATCCTGGTTGTTTTGAGACTCTGGCCCAGGTGTCCAGTTGTAGTCCATACTTTTGATAGTATTATTCATGTTTGACATGTTTGGTTTTGCTTTCTTGCTCTTTGCTATCACCATCGCACACACTGCTCCTCAGAGTCAGCATTCGTGGCTCGTACGTTATTAAACGAGCAACACATCGATGAACAAAACCTAAATCTATTCACTTGCTGCAAGGTGAAAGGTGAGCACTGATCACTGCCATTTTGGAGGCTAAACACTGTTCCAAATTATGTGGAGTCAAAATGTTTTAATTTATTAGTTGTTCTAAATATCAAGGCAATTATGCAAACACCATTATTTATGAAACTTGATTCCTTTCGTCGACGTAGGTATCAACGAACGATGTACAAAAAAATCAAAATCTGGAATAAATTTATTATTAATTGCTAGCTATTATTTAACAATACATATTAAAAAGAGTTCACGCGGCGTTGAGTATTGTAGAAATATATTATTTTCAGGGCGTCAATCAAAATTATCTTTTGAGGAACTTACGAAATGGGCGCACGATTCGGACATTTGTTTTGTTGAATTAGAGGTAGGCATAGATAACTAAAAATCTATAAATCGACTAACTCGTAAGACTTCAATATTCGAGTTAAGAAAATGTACAGACGCCAGCACATCAAGCTACCACAATCTGTCAGATTTCTATATTAGAATTTCAACCTTATCACAACAGTAGAAGGTTATGTTTGATTGGTAAAATCTGACAGATCCGGGTAGGTTGACCTGCTGGCGGCGTCTGTACAATGTTGTACGGTTCACTTGGGATAAAACATTGTTTTTTAGATAATGGTTAAGGTTAAGGTGATTGCTTCGATGTAGCCCGCGAAATTCATTTTTTTTACGTTCTTTGCAATTTGCAGGCCAGTGACATGTTGTAACTTTATAAATATATGTGTTGCGGTAATAACAAGTATAATTTTAAATATAAAAATTATCAAAAAATTCGCTCCATCAGATCTCACATAGAAAAGGTGCATCGTAGTTAGATTTCGGAGATTTTAACATGATGCACCTTTTCTATGTGAGAGCTGATGGAGCGAGTTTTTTGATAATTTTTATATTTAAAATTATACTTATTATTACCGCAACTCATATATTTATAAAGCTACAACATGTCACTGGCCTGCAAATTGCAAAAAACGTAAAAAAAATTGAATTTCGCGGGCTGGTTGGAGCATCCCCCTTAAATCTATCAAATTACGAAATAAGATAATTATTTTATTTTAATTATTTATCTTCCACTGCGTATAGCTTGACCAGAACGGATTGAAACGGAACTAATCTTTTTGTTTCTACAACAACTGACAACGTTTTAAGATCTTTGATATTTGGTGTAAACAAAGACCGTAGGTTTGTTAGATTTATTATTGTGCCATAAAACGCTGTCAGAAATAAAAATTTTAGTTCCGTTTCAATCCGTTCTGGCCAAGCTGTAAATCGATATAACTTTTCGGAAAAATACGATAAAGAATAGTGTTATCTCGGTGTTATAAGAGTTCAATAAAAATATGGTTTAGGAGGTTTTCAACTCTGGTAATACAGAGCGAAATTCCGCTTTCTCCCTTGCACTCATGTAATTTTGTATCTTCTGTGTTTACTTTTCTAAAGTAGTTAAAATCTATACTAGATGGCGCTGTGCCAGTAAACGACCGAAGAAAGAAAATCGAAACTTCATGTTGTATTCGATTGGTGGGTGAGTTTGAGCCTGTTTGAGCCATTGCAACGAAAACGGTTTTCTGCCTTGGGTCTTGTGTGAAGTGTGATTGTAGTGCGTGATATTTATTTCAAACAAAAGTGCAATTTTAAGTGTTTTTGTGTTCCGTAAGTATAATTTGCATAACTTCTCAGTTATTTATGTAGACTTAGTTATCTGGACAAAAGTATCTGCGTAGAGCTTGCCCGATGTAGACGTTCAATATGGCCGTTCTTTTATAATATTCGTTGATTTTTATTCGTAATTTAACAGCAATCGTTTGATTATCGTATTCAAACTCCAATTTCAGCTACAAAACATGGAAATTTCATAAGATTCGTGAATTTCGTTGATGTGGCAAAATGACAGTAACCCTATTGCTTTTGACGTTTAATTTCTGAGTCATTTTACTGCATTCACGAAGCTGTTTTTTTATTCAATTTCATGTAATTGCATCCATAATCAATGTAAAGTCTAGGATATGTTGCTTAATAACTTTAAGTGTCAGTGGCTTAGAATAGAAAAACTAAGCAAAACAACATTGCTGTAAAATTACATAAATCCAAAAATTCCTTGTCACATAATTTGACTGGTTCTAAAGAAATGGTCACAGTCTGTAAGTTTGAGCTAATCTCCAGAACTTAATTTAACAATTGATATTACATGAGATATTGAGCAAGTGTGTTAAATAAATAAATACATTACTTTTCATTTTAGAAGAAATACCTAATCTATTATTTTTTGTACATAGTGCTCCTAAACTCAAGGTATTCTTAAATGTAAGCCCAAATCTGGTTTTGCTTTGGGTCTTTGGCAACACTACTCACTTTTTCCAAACCTTGAATTTGGGTTAGATACATAAACACAAATGAATAGTTGAATAAACAATAAATATAAATGCTAACACACTTACTACCAACAAAGTTCATTAAACGGCACAGAAGCCATAATGGCTTCTTTTGCGCAACTTACCAAAATAAAGGCATATGCCCTTGACATAGAAGCCATACTTCATTTTGATTAGCCTCAAATTACATGTTTCGCTGTTTAGCATTTTAAAATATACTTAATAGTGGTTTTATTTATATTTAATTATCAAAGATTAGTTGCAACTCTGTGAGTAATCAGGGTCATCCTTTAGATTTGAATTTATTTCAAATACTAGCTATATGTCTTGTCTGGTTTTCCTCACTATGTTGTCCTTCACCAATGATAATGATGTCCAAAATAAACTTCAAAGTATAACTTTATGGCAAAACATATTTTCAATAAACTGTAATGGTCTTCTCGTAACTAAATCAAGGAATGATTGCTATTATATTTAAGTACTTATTTAATACTATGCTTTTGGGATATATATCAACTTTTATACACCTTGGATTATCTCTTAATATCTGGTTGACCGACCTTCGCTCGGTTTTTTAAATGTCTATATCTTGGGAACCGAGCCTTTCTCGAACCTGGGACCTTGATAAATCGATTCCTTGAGCCGAAAAACCCCTAATCTGTAACTTTCATGAAAATCCTTGGAGTCGTTTCCGAGATCCTGATTACATATAAATAAATATACAAGAATTGCTCGTTTAAAGATATTAGATAATCATGGCTTTTGTATTTTTTCAAGTTGTTTGGTGCATATCACTCAATGGGGTTAGTTTGGGTTAAGTAGACTATGTTAGACAACTCTCAATTTTTTATTTAAGTATGACAGTCTCTTTATTGTTTCATGAATTCCTATTCAATGAATCTGTACACAGAAATAACTTATTACTAATATGTAGTCAATAATTTTATGAATCTCAATTGTTACTACCTACCTACTTGAACAAATCAATCAATTTGTAGCACAATCCACTTGATAATTTATAATGAGTGATAAAATGATAGCACATATATGGAATTTTTATGTTTTACATTTGTTCTTCAAGCAATGAATCAAGAACTTAACGTTTAGACAATTCAATAAAAAAAGGAACTCCAAACTTATTTTACCAAGAAATTGAAAATATGTTGAGTTCAGCAACCAAGATGATATGGATGAATGTGGCAAAGATAAAACTAGACTTTCCAGTTTTATTGAGACTACTCTAACTTCAAATTCATTTTCCAACAGAATTTAAAATATAATATTGTGACCTCCTAAGGAAATTACATATCCATATAGATTGTTTGTAAATAATGTAACATGATTTTGAGTGAATGTGCTAGATATCCTTGAATAATCAATATTGAAACTAGAACTTCTGTTAGCCAGTCTAGCATTTTATACTTTTAGGTCATTGACATTAATGATAAATGTCAACAACCTTTCAATTTTATTTGAAATCTACAGAGCCTGTAGCCAAACGGCAAGCGACAATCATTAACGTTCAGCAGTCGCTAATACATTTTAACTTTATACCTCATACTGAGTGTTACTGTACTGATTTATACTGAACGTTAGCGAATGTCGCTTGCCATTTGGCTATAGGGCCAGATACTGTCTTAGATTGTAGCATGCCATCTGAGCCACTCTGCAACGCGTCTTAAATAATTATTTAAAAGGGGGCTGGGGTGTAAGAAGGGTGAGAAATACTTCCAATCTTATTTTCATACATGCCAAATTCATTAAGATTAATAAACACCATGCCTATAAGATTTTTATTGAAATTATATCTACTAGTTAATTTATTAATTCAATCATTATATAAATAAGCCATTTTATTATATTTCTGTAAAACTGGTGACCGCAAAAATTGAATGATACAAAAATTATGGTTAGAATAGTTTCAAAAATGTTTTACTTCTGGCTTAAAACAGTATTAAATAGAATAAAATACCTTTTTCAAAATCAAATAATCAAAATATTTTAACACAAATTATTTAAATTGACGAGGAGTTTTACAATATCACATGATTATTTAAAAAAGATTTTATTGCCAACAGCCATTAAGTTTAATCTTGCAGAGTGTTTTCCTCGTCTGTCAAGTACCTACATCTAGTCAGGGTTAAATAAATAAAACACCGTACAAGAACCTAAGAACATGATTGTTACCAAATTTGGATATCTACTTATACATAATATTTTCGTAGATGACTCACTAAGTTTATGTTAATGTTGCTAGTGATGTAATTTAACCTTTAATCTGCCTTCCTCATGTGTTAATTTATTTCAACACTTTTAAATCTGGTTACACCAATTTTTGTGACAGCTGTCTTTGCAAATATGGTCTTAATATTAATTGTTTAGATTAAAGGTTGATTCATTAGTACAATCTATTTAGATTGGTAAAAAGGCTTGGCGGATTAATGCTGTGTTTTTAGATTATATTGATTAATATTGCAATAGGTATTTCTTATAATTTTTATTTTATTACAAGAAGAAATCACTCCCTTTAAATGTCGCCAAAACCGCCTTTGACTTAAAACTTTGTTCCCTTTGAACGAAAAAAGTATGTAGGTAAGGTACACAAACATGCACACTGACAATTTATATTCCCTGTATCATGGATGCATTTACAAAGATATAAACTCACATACAGAAACACCCAAAACCAGAACAACTTTTAATATAATTCATTTCGAGCGGGAATCGAACCCCTGACATCAGCGCAGCAGTCAATCGCTCAGCCACTGTATTTATCGTGCCGTTAAACTACTGTTTAACATCAAAGACAAATTAGTTATGTCATTGTAACTTCCTCAATACTAGCTGAGAAATATGACAAGTGGTGTGTAAACAAAACTATTGTGATTGTACACAGGTGTTATAATGGCAACGGCGTTCCTGCCGTCGCCCGCGTGAATAAGTGAGACTCTAGTGCAGTGAACCAACCGGGCCCGCCGCCTCAAGCGTCACCCGACCACGATGAAAATGGTGTTGTCACAACGGCAACGAGAGGAGCTGTGAGTAACAATTATTATTTTATTGTATTTATGTCATAGAATACAGAACGCAACAAAAGACACCTAACTGATCATTCTATGTCGCGCGCTCAATAGAACTTGTCGTATTTTTTGATACTCGTAATACCTACTGCAGAACATATTCAAAAATGTGCGTTCTTTACTTCCACGTATACCAAGATGTAAAAAAGCGATGCTACCTAATGATAAAAGGTTCGAACAAACGATGGGCACTCCTGCCATCTCAGTGCTAAACACCTCTTTTTTTTTAGGTTGTATTATGTTCAAAATGATTCTTCTCGGTCTGGTTCAAACGGACTAAAAAGACCAAAAACCAATCTGATCCCTAAAGTTGACCTTTGTCCAGTGCCAATGAAACATTTTTAGTCAGTCCAGCGACTATTATACGCGCTTTCTGATTTGTTCCGTACTCTGCGTAGTAATTTATGTGTCAGTTCACGGAGTCTAACACACTTTCAACCTCTCACTCTGCCTACTATATCAGTTAGTTGTGTAAACATTTTAACCGACAATGGGCAAGCTCAAAAGAAAATGTGTTAGTATCCCATTTTTCGAAATGCTGAAATATCTGGCCTGGGACTCCATGGTAGTCACTAAGCCATGTTTTTACATTTCACGAATAGATGTTTTGAAGGTAAGTAACGTCCTGTTACGAATATGAATAATAAATATTATAATAATCAAATATACCACTGGGTTAAAGTCACATCAAAAGATAGAAATTATGAAGGAAAGATCCATATCAAAATATCTTATCATTTAATCAATTAAAATGGGTACATTTATTCACTAGGCTTATGTCATGTTTATTTTCATTAAACCTGAAGAAGATTTCCAATTTCGAATTTGCCAATCCGCACTGGGCCCGCGTGGTGGATTATGGCCCACTCCCTCTCACAGAGAGGAGGCCTGTGTCCCAGCAGTAGGGACATTATAGGCTGATGATGATGACCGAAGTGGAGTGATGTTTGCAGTTTTCTCGTAAGAGGTTTTGTCTAGCAATAAATAAAGCCTTGCTCGAAGAATGAAGATAACATACGCACCGGTGGTGACAAGGTTGCCTCGGTGCTGACTTACCATCAGATAGAAATGAACATTAATTCTACGGTTCACGGCGAGGTCATATAGCAACAATTTGTTCGCAGAATACATCTTTAAATTGGTTAGAAATCCCCAGTAGAAAGCTGTTGCACTTAGAATCGTATATTTTTTTCTATTCATTGTTCCCCTGATGCAGTTCATTAGTTGTTTCGTTTTATGAGCATTCATTTACGAATATTTGTTCTTAAGCGATCTAGAGCGAGAGCCCGTGAACCCCAGACCTACGTTATTTTATAAAGGCTGAAACTTTGTCAGCGGATGCTCCCAACACTGGTAAGAACGATGGACCATTATGGAGTTTGGGTAATAGTGGCTTTGGCAGGTACACGGTACTGAAGGTGCGTAAAATGTAAGTTAACTTACGTCATAGTATAAAAGCTGATTTTAATATATAATACTCGGGTAGTAAGTAGATGATGTTTCCTCAGCAGCCAGACACTTATCATGGTGGCAACCCCTTGCCAGACACCCTTAATGTTCAAGAAATTATATAAGTTTACTTACGTCATAGTATAAAAGCTGATTTTTATATATAATACTCGGGTAGTAAGTAGATGATGTTTCCTCAGCAGCCAGACACTTATCATGGTGGCAACCCCTTGCCAGACACCATTAAAGTTCACGAAATTATAATTTAACTTACGTCATAGTATAAAAGCTGATTTTTATATATAATACTCGGGTAGTAAGTAGATGATGTTTCCTCAGCAGCCAGACACTTATCATGGTGGCAACCCCTTGCCAGACACCCTTAATGTTCTAGAAATTATATAAGTTTACTTACGTCATAGTATAAAAGCTGATTTTTATATATAATACTCGGGTAGTAAGTAGATGATGTTTCCTCAGCAGCCAGACACTTATCATGGTGGCAACCCCTTGCCAGACACCATTAAAGTTCACGAAATTATAATTTTACCTACGTTATAGTATAAAAGCTGATTTTTATAAATAAAAGTAATAATAGATGATATTTCCTCATTAGCCAGACACTTAACATAGTGGCAACCCCTTGCCAGACACCATTGAAGTTCAAGAAATTAAAATTTTACTTACGTTATAGTATAAAAGCTGATTTTTATATATAATACTCGGGTAGTAAGTAGATGATGATTCCTCATTAGTGTCTGGCAAGGGGTTGCCACTATGTTAAGTGTCTGGCTAATGAGGAAACATCATCTAATTATTACTTTTAGATATAAAAATCAGCTTTTATACTATAACGTAAGTACAATTACAATTTCGTGAACTTTAATGGTGTCTGGCAAGGGTTTGCCACTATGATAAGTGTCTGGCTAATGAGGAAACATCATCTAATTATTACTTTTATTTATAAAAATCAGCTTTTATACTATAACGTAGGTAAAATTATAATTTCGTGAACTTTAGTGATGTCTGGCAAGGGGTTGCCACTATGTTAAGTGTCTGGCTAATGAGGAATCATCATCTACTTGATACCCAAGCAATATATATATAAATCGGCTTTTATACTATAACGTAAGTTACATTATAATTTCGTGAACTTTAATGGTGTCTGGCAAGGGGTTGCCACTATGTTAAGTGTCTGGCTAATGAGAAATCATCATCTACTTACTACCCGAGTATTATATGTATATAAAAATCAGCTTTTATGCTATGACGTAAGTTAAATTATAATTTCGTGAACTTTAATGGTGTCTGGCAAGGGGTTGCCACCATGATAAGTGTCTGGCTGCTGAGGAAACATCATCTACTTACTACCCGAGTATTATATATAAAAATCAGCTTTTATACTATGACGTAAGTAAACTTATATAATTTCTAGAACATTAAGGGTGTCTGGCAAGGGGTTGCCACCATGATAAGTGTCTGGCTGCTGAGGAAACATCATCTACTTACTACCCTAGTATTATATATAAAAATCAGCTTTTATGCTATGACGTAAGGAATACTAAGACAAATGAAATTATAATTTCGTGAACTTTAATGGTGTCTGGCAAAGGGTTGCCACCATGATAAGTGTCTGGCTGCTGAGGAAACATCATCTACTTACTACCCGAGTATTATATATAAAAATCAGCTTTTATACTATGACGTAAGTAAACTTATATAATTTCTTGAACATTAAGGGTGTCTGGCAAGGGGTTGCCACCATGATAAGTGTCTGGCTGCTGAGGAAACATCATCTACTTACTACCCGAGTATTATATATTAAAATCAGCTTTTATACTATGACGTAAGTTAACTTACATTTTACGCACCTTCAGTACCGTGTACCTGCCAAAGCCACTATTACCCAAACTCCATAATGGTCCATCGTTCTTACCAGTGTTGGGAGCATCCGCTGACAAAGTTTCAGCCTTTATAAAATAACGTAGGTCTGGGGTTCACGGGCTCTTGGGCTAATCTAGTTTGCAGATAATTACGAAATGAATTCATTATTCCGCTGTCTGATCTCAATAGTGGACGGAGTATTGTCTTCAGAATATACGATTGCGTTTTGGAACAGCAGAATTGAGTTTCAATGAATTCGGTCAAGCAAATAGTTGCGGCGGCAACAAGGTCGCTGCTAGCGCAATGTTACCAATACTCTACTAGAAACTTTCTGAATTTGGTATTAATTACAATATCCTACTATCAATACATCATATAGGTATAACAGTAATCCACACCAAATCCGTGTATAGCAAACCTATCTGGCTATTCCTTCCAAATCAGTAAAAGTCTTACCTCAGTACCAGATATAGATGGGTGGACATAAAACAAACTTATGCTATTATGTCTCTATAATGTGAACTTACTATTGCCCGTGGTTTCGGCCTCTCTGCTCGACTCCTTTTGGTCGTAACGTAATGTTTTATAGCCTATGTCCTTCCTCAATAAAAATGGACTATCCAATACAAAAATAATTTAATTGATTCAGATCAGTAGCTCCTGAGATTAGCGCGTTCAACCACAAAAACTCTTCAGCGTTATAATTTATTATAGTATGAACATTTTGCTTAAAAACTTTCTATGAGTAAGTTTAAAATCCATCCAGTACCTATTATCGATAATATAATCTATTAGATGTTAATCTGGCTAAGCTGAGACTGACAGACGCGTTCTGTAACTTGTTCTATAATGATGTACGAAGTGGCAAGTGCACAAGTCCTTAGTGGTAACACGCCAATCACTTAACATTTCAATTACTCGATATCATAATCCTGTCGCAGTTTGAGTAACAATTATTTTTAACTGTAACTAAGCATAGATTTCTTTCCGCGTGGAGTAAGTAACTGTCTAGCATTACCTATTATCGAGTCCCTCCCTTGGTCGTGATAACCGGATAACGCTTATCGATTATAACGCACATAGTTTTCGCAAATACACAGTTACCTTATTACGATCGTATCTTTACATATAATAAAATCGTAGAGCTGTCATTCCTGTACATTGAATATTTTTTTCTTTTTGTATTTTTTTCGAGATAAGGGATCGATTCTGATGCCAGATCAACTTTTATTTTTTTTCGAAATTTTTTCTGTTTTTTTGATTTGATCTATCTCCGAAACTACTGTAAAGTTGTCGATCAAATTTTCCTCAAATATTCCTAATAATATGCTTCTCTTAATATGCTATGTATTATTACGCTATTTTTCCTGGGAGATGAGCAATTTTGAATTTTGTTGTTTTTAGATGTTTGTTGATTATTGGAAGCTAAACCACTGGATATTATTTAGTCAATTTTTCCTCAAATATTCCTTAAACTGCTGTTCTATTAATAGGATATGTATAATTACGCTATTCCCCTTGGGGGATTAGCAATTTTATAATATGTTGATTTTCAGTCATTGTTGACATTTGTACAAGAACCGCTATTTGAAAGTCATTGTCAGCGTACTAGCCAGTCCGGTCGGTAACCTGCTTGACTTTCGTGCAAGGGGTCTCTGGATCGAATCTCGCAGTTTTTTTTTTCTCTTTTTGAGTTTTTTTTTATTTGTCCTTATAGTTTTAAATAATTAAAAAAAAAATGTGCATACTTTTGTTTCAATATTATTCGCGGTTTTAAATAATTATATTTTTTTTCAATACTGCTCTAAGATATAAATCTACACCGATTTAAATTGTAGGTAGTAAGTTGGATATTTTTTTTAATTGTACCTAATTGTTTCGAGGTGTGGAATTTTAAAGATTAGAAAAAAATCAGGGTTTCTATTTTGTGTTTATTTATGTTTTGAATTGGTGCTCAAACCAGTGCATAGATTCTGTTTTAAACGACGACAAGTTGTACTCATCGAGTCAGATAATAAGTTATTTTTTAGGTATCACGCGATATGCTAAAGGGAGAAGAGCAATGCTATGGTACGTTCAATTTGCAGCGATACTGTAAATCGACCCAAAAATGATAGTCTAAGTTTAAAATAAACACGGTTCTTTGAAATTAATGTCGCTCAAGGACGTTTCCTATGCAAACTATGTACCTAGATATAACATTATTGATCTAAACTAATAATAAAAATGCAAGTATGTTTGTTTTTTACCTTTTCACGCATTACTACCTACTGAATCGATCGTCCCAAAATTTAGCATATACGTTGTCAGGAATATAGACACGGATATAAGGGATCTTACATCCCGAATAACAGAAGAGAGCTGTTTCCGAGAAAACAATTACGTTCATATTCCAGATGGCGCCACACGATCCGTATTGTTTCTCAAATTCTAAAATAACGCAAGCGAAGCCGCGGGCAAACACTAGTCAGAAATAATTGTAATTTACTTTCTAATTATATTCGTGTCAACAGGTACTAATCAGATACTAGGTAGTTCGATTAAAAACATAACTATAGCAGTTTGTATCCGGTGTTTTACTTAAGATAGTTGTTACCTATAAAGTAAGCTCCATTAAGAGGAATCAGCAAGGGCTGGAGAATTGAAAAATAGGTATTTGTGAAATCTATTGCTGTCGCGGAGTGCCCACAACAGAGTAACAGAACTCGATAGAGACAACAGCAGCTTGGACCGAAAATACCTTATTAAATGGCACAAAATCAACGATTCGTAGTCCCCTGATTACTCCTCCAAAACTTAACCGATTTCACTACTTTTTTCTTTAAAAAATAAAGAAAGGCATTGACCGTGTTCCTATGTTTTCCTTTTTTTATATAATCCCGTCTTGTTTTCTGGATATTTGAACACAGCGGAAAATCTGGCTATTTTTTTAGGATTTTGAATGTTCATATCTCTTTTAATAATTAAAACGTCGGAAAAACGACCGTGCTGTTTCCTCTTAATACTTGTGTCCCCATACAAGGAATACCACCGGTGCTCAGTCGACCTGCGTGCCTGCCGACCTTTGAAAGTGACAGTTGCTCTTATAACGCAATGTCGTTGACCCCGCGTCGCCGTTGGCGCCTTCCTCAACTTAAAGCCTCCTGCAGACAGACGCGATTATCCGCGCGTGGCGACATCACTGATACCGCGCGCGTTTCCTTGCCGCATTGTTGTTCACATAAGAGCGCGCTACGCGGCGACAGGACGGGACACGATTATAACATGACGCGGCGCGGCACTGCAGAGCCAAGCCCTGCCAAGAGAAGTGAACCCAATCGTAGTACATTTAGAGTGGAAATTACATTGGCAACCAGCGCCAGCGCGCGCCGAACGCGGCGTCTCCCGCGCGACAAATTGCCACAGAAATATAAACTCTAAATGTACTACAGTAAGGACACGACGCGGAACGGCCAGACTCGCTCGCCGCGCGGCACGCAGCGCGGCACCGCAGAGCCACGCCCTGAAAAGAGAAGTGAACCCAATCGTAGTACATTTAGAGTGGAAATTACATTGGCAACTAGCGCCAGCGCGCGCGGAACGCGGCGTCTCCCGCCGCGACAAATTGCCAAAGAAATATAAACTCTAAATGTATTACATTAAGGACACGACGCGGCACGGCAAGACAGACGCGCCGCGCGGCGCGCGGCGCTGCACCGCGGAGCCATGCCCTACGAAGAGAAGTGAACCGAATCATAACACATTTAGAGTTGAAATTACATTGGCAACCAGGGCCAGCGCGCGCGGAACGCGGCGTCTCCCGCCGCGACAAATTGCCAAAGAAATATAAACTCTAAATGTTTTACATTAAGGACACGACGACGCGGCGCGGCAAGGCGCGCGCGCCGCGCGACAAGACGAGCGCCGCGCGGCACCGCAGAGCCACGCCCTGCAAAGAGATGTGAACTCTATCTTAGTAGATTTAGAGTGGAAATTACATTGGCAACTAGCGACAGCGCGCGCGGAACGCGGCGTCTCCCGCCGCGACAAATTGCCAAAGAAATATAAACTCTAAATGTATTACATTAAGGACACGACGCGGCACGGCAAGACAGACGCGCCGCGCGGCGCGCGGCGCTGCACCGCGGAGCCATGCCCTACGAAGAGAAGTGAACCGAATCATAACACATTTAGAGTTGAAATTACATTGGCAACCAGGGCCAGCGCGCGCGGAACGCGGCGTCTCCCGCCGCGACAAATTGCCAAAGAAATATAAACTCTAAATGTATTACATTAAGGACACGACGACGCGGCGCGGCAAGGCGCGCGCGCCGCGCGACAAGACGAGCGCCGCGCGGCACCGCAGAGCCACGCCCTGCAAAGAGATGTGAACTCTATCTTAGTAGATTTAGAGTGGAAATTACATTGGCAACCAGCGCTAGCGCGCGCGGAACGCGGCGTCTCCCGCCGCGACAAATTGCCAAAGAAATATAAACTCTAAATGTATTACATTAAGGACACGACGCGGCACGGCAAGACAGACGCGCCGCGCGACAAGAGGCGCGCGCCGCGCGGCGCGTGGCGCTGCACCGCGGAGCCATGCCCTGCGAAGAGAAGTGAACCGAATCATAACACATTTAGAGTTGAAATTATATTGGCAACCAGGGCCAGCGCGCGCGGAACGCGGCGTCTCCCGCCGCGACAAATTGCCAAAGAAATATAAACTCTAAATGTATTACATTAAGGACACGACGACGCGACGTGGCAAGGCGCGCGCGCCGCGCGACAAGACGAGCGCCGCGCGGCACCGCAGAGCCACGCCCTGCAAAGAGAAGTGAACCCAATCGTAGTACATTTAGAGTGGAAATTACATTGGCAACTAGCGACAGCGCGCGCGGAACGCGGCGTCTCCCGCCGCGACAAATTGCCAAAGAAATATAAACTCTAAATGTATTACATTAAGGACACGACGACGCGGCGCGGCAAGGCGCGCGCGCCGCGCGACAAGACGAGCGCCGCGCGGCACCGCAGAGCCACGCCCTGCAAAGAGAAGTGAACCCAATCGTAGTACATTTAGAGTGGAAATTACATTGGCAACTAGCGACAGCGCGCGCGGAACGCGGCGTCTCCCGCCGCGACAAATTGCCAAAGAAATATAAACTCTAAATGTATTACATTAAGGACACGACGACGCGGCGCGGCAATGCGCGCGCGCCGCGCGACAAGACGAGCGCCGCGCGGCACCGCAGAGCCACGCCCTGCAAAGAGAAGTGAACCCCATCGTAGTAGGTTTAGAGTGGAAATTACATTGGCAACCAGCGCCATCGCGCGCGGAACGCGGCGTCTCCCGCTGCGACAAATTGCCACAGAAATATAAACTCTAAATTTACTACGGTAAGGACACGACGACGCGGCGCGGCAAGGTGCGCGCGCCGCGCGGCAAGACGAGCGCCGCGCGGCACCGCAGAGCCACGCCCTTCAAAGAGAAGTGAACCTGCTTGTGAGGGTTCCGTAGCCAAATGGCAAAAAACGGAACCTTTATAGGTTCGTCATGTCCGTCTGTCCGTCCGTATGTCACAGCCACTTTTCTTCGAAAGTATAAAAGCTATCCAGGTGAAACTTATAAGTAGATGTATCATGTGAGCCGCATTAGGACTTTCAAAAAAACATTAAAAAATTTCAAACATTCAAACAAACAAACTTTGGGGGTTCCCCATACTAGATATAATATTATCCCCATAATAGAATTAAAACACAATTTTTTTTTCACCAAACTTATGCGTGTTGGGTATACATATACAACGTCTAACGCCAAAAGCGCAAAACCTCTCGTGGGGTAACCCAGCCCATGTTACTAACTTAACTTAATTTTTATTCCAAGATTCCCTATTGGAAATTCTCAAAAAAAAAATGGTTTTTCATGCAAAATGAGAAATTGGTCGGGCACATCTGTATGAAGAACCTATTTTTTAACCGACGAAAAAAAAGGAGGTTCTCAATTCTTTCAAGATTTCATTCATCAAAAATTATATTGAGGTTACTTATTTATCTTTTTTTTTCAAACTTAACAGTTCGCGCGAGAGACACTTCCAAAATGGTAAAATGTGTGCCCCCACCTCCACCTCTGTAACTTCTAAAATAAAAGAATGATAAAACTAAAAAAATGTAAATGTTAAACATTACTATGCAAACTACCACTCAAAATTGGTTTTACCGAAATCAAGTTATTACTACTTCTTTTTAATATGTCATAAATCGTAAACCGCAATTCTAGGTAAATTCAAATTGAAGTTACAACCAACTACAAGAACTTTTACATTATGTAACTTGCTGCTACGGAACCCTTTACGGACAAGTCCGATTCGCACTTGGTCGGTTTTTTAATTCCATCCAACAATTTATTCTTCAAAAGAAATCGCCCGCCTATTTCTCAGAAAATTTGTCGTCTCGATTCACAACCGAATTACAACGTTATAGTTATAAAATAAGGTCTAAATTCCATCCAACAATTTTTCAAAGGAAAACGCCCGGCACATACTTTTTCTTTGATCGCGCCGCCGTCGCCGTCGCTGCTATAATAAATCAAAAATGAGTTCCAGGAAGCGGCAGCGGTACAAAGAATCAAAGGTGCCGCCCGCCCGCGCCGGCCGACAAATAGGGCTGCCAACGTTTTTTTGTCGGTATATAGTTTTTTTTTAAAGCTAAAAAAATATAGCAGACTTCACAAATATAAAGTATTTCAGTAGGGAAGAATACAAAAAATAGACTTATTTGATTTTTTTATTCATTTGTAAAACTATTTTTCTTTGCACTTATTGCATTTTTAAATAATTTTTTGTTCTGAATAAAACTGGCATTAATTACAGCCTAGTTTTAAATAAATAAAAATCGGGAGATCTTTTTTATTAAAGCTGTAATGTTGCTCTGTTTCTTTCTTCCCGCCCCACTTCAAATTCATAAATGAAAATTTTCATCCTTTCTGTGAGTGCCAAAGTGGTAATTATTGTTTACGTTTTATTTAGTATCTACAAAGGGAAACTTATGGCTAAAGTTGAAATTTAATTTTTTGCAGACTGGGTTATGATTATTATTAAGTACTTTGAGCGAACTTTGTATTAATATTCAGATATGTATTTCCGTTAAAACAATCGGCGTATTAATAAGCAAAAATAAATTTGGGATTTAATCGACATCGATAACATTACAAAGGATGACAACAGTACACACCCTAGCCCTAGCTCGGCGGCGGCGGCGGCGCGGGCGGCGCGGCGCGCGCGGCGGAAAACCATTTCATTGTTCAATATTTTGTTCAATATTTACTTTATTTTTGTTAACTAATTTGGGGAATCGTTAGTGAACGCACAAACCAACAATGCGTTTTTTGGAAATAACTTTACAATGGCTACATTAGAAGATTTTAGGACATTATCTAAAATCTAATAAAATCTAAGAACCGCTAGGTATTTGAAACATATCGTGAACGAATCACCCAGTCTGGTTAGTAACCTGCTTCCCTCTCGTTCGAAGGGTCTCAGGATCAAATCCTGGTGTTTCCACTTCGCTTTTCGTGGTTCTCTTTTGTATTTCATTCATATATCCTGTGAGAGTTTTCAATAATTAAAAATAATTTTTCACACCACCTGCTCGAAAATGTCTAATTATATGTCAAGCAACCTTAACCTAAAGTGAGTCATTAGTGGCCGAGGGCACAGCCGGTCAATAATGTTGTACTGGATTTCATTATTACCCGCTGGTCAATAATGTGATTTGAATTTGGAATATGTTTATAAACAACAAACACCCTTTGGTGGTGGTGTTTTTTTTTTTAATTTTCTTTTCCCTTTTGGGAAGACAAAGGGATCTATCTAGCCCATGCAGCCTAGATTTTTTTTTTTTGGTTCTTTTCGTCCCTCTTTTGGGCAGGCAAAGGGAGCTGAGCCCATACAGCCAAGTCTGATTTAGTGTGCCAGAAAGAGGAAAGCTATTCTCGAAACCCTTACTACGCGTGGATGATATTCTCGATTTCCTAAAAAATCATAACGATTGCTTCTTCATATCGTTGCCATGTTAGTCTATATAACTAGTTCTAAATGTTATTCTTACTGTTTTTTTATTTAATAAATACTTTGTTTTTCGTACTATGGCTATTATTTTCTCACAGTAGGTGTAAAAAGTAGAGTATCCTCCTCTGGGCTAAAGGTGTCTTTGCCTTGGGCTAGCTTGAATCCCTCGCTGCATTCAGGATTCTTGTATTAACTCCCTCGCTTCGCTCGTGAGTTAAACTCTTAACTCCCTCGCTACGCTCGGGAGTTAAATCCCGAATCCTTCATTGCGCTCGAGATTCAATATGACGCCCGTGACATAAGACACAACTTTAGCCCCTCGGTGCATAATCTACTATTATGCGTACTTTTATTTTAATATTATTTGCAAATATTTTTCTAATATTTTTCAACAGTTTTCTAGAATAAATCTGCGCTGATTTAAATTGTAGGTAGGTAAGTTGGATATTGGATATTATTATTAATGCGATTTTTGATTTATGTTGACCCGACCATGTGGGCGTTTAAAACCGGTTTTTTTGAACCAATTCGAAATGGTCAACATAACATGATTTATGCAAACATGTAAATGAATAAGTACCTAAAATACAGAGACCCTCTTAATAATATGGTAAAATCATCAAATAAGTCAGACTCGTACTGACTAAAATCCACGGTGTCCTTCGATAGCCCTTTACCTTCCGGGGTCACGGTGGTGAGATACGTCCCGCGAGTCGCGATCGCGACCAAAACAGAAATGAGAAACCCTAGCTTGAATTCTACGTAGGTACCTACCTACTTACCTATTTGATCGTACACACGGCTACACATCAAGCTATACAAAACCAGTTTATCGTAGACTCTGTATGATCATTCCGCGCATACAACGGTCAGCTTACATACTGGATTTGTATAGCTTGATGTGTAGCCGTGTGTACAAGCCGTACAGAGTAGGTAACCTCTACCTATTTACTTGTTTATTACGAAGTAAAAGCCAATAGGTACCTAACCAAAAGAGACTTTTTTTTTAGCGTGGTAAAATCATGAAATGAGTCCTCCCGCCCCGGACAGGGTGGGAGGGACTGTCAGACTTCTACTGACAAAAATCCACGGTGTCCTTCAGTAGCCTGTTATGTTCCGGGGTCACGGTAACGAAAAAATCCCGCGACCCCGGCAGACTTTGGCCCTCTGAGAGGGGGCCCCGTCATTATGCTGACGCTCTTTGAGGCGCGGGTGGGACACAACGCGCCGTCGACCCGGGCATGGTCCATGGTCGGGCAGCGAGTTGCCCTTTACTCGCTGCCCGCATGCCCGCACCAAAAGAGACATAAAATAAAGTAAAGTAGGTAGGTAGGTTCTCAGTTCGACTTATATTTGGAAACTATACCTTCAGCCAACGCTCATGACGTCAGAGATCGTATTGGCGTCGGGTATGTTTTCAAATCCAGAAATAAAGAATTAACTCAATAAAGTTTACCTTTACCTAACATTTGTGACGTCACTGGCCGAGTTGACATCGGGTATGCTTTCAGATTTAAGATTGCGCGCGTAGGTAGATATTTTAAAACATACCCGACCGCAACGAAGTAATCGTTCGGTATTCTTTTGTCACGTTACTATTCCAATCGGGATTTGATTCTGTGTGTACGAAACGGAGCACTGAGAAACAATAAAATGTAAAAACCACTGGCGGCACCCTGACTTGCTCGGACAGGTTAGGTTAGAAGGGGATCCGTCCCCTTCGTGGTTATTTTTTTAAAACCACACAGAAGTAGAAGCACCGCGAAGCGGTGCTCTGTCGACGTTTTCTGACCTTTCACTTAGTTTTAAGACGCTGAAAACCATCTGACAACAGATATCGAGCTGCGCTGTTTAGGTATTTTTAGCCACGCCGACTATTTCTCCGGTATCCTAGCGCCATTCGTAAAGAGCGGTGATACAGCGAACTACCAATGAAGAAGCAAAAAGACGCGGTAAATAATAACAATGAATCAATAGATGGCGCTCTTATATATTTTAACTCTGTATGAAGAGCTAAAAACAATTTAGATCAGGCGATTAAAAATGAATGATTGTATTTGTTTATACATTTTAAGATACTGAATTTAAAACAATATAAATGTAAAGAAAATAAAAATAAACTGCAGACCTTACTGGCGTATTTGTGCATGTTTTTACCGTGGTATTTACCATTTTGAAACTTACTATATTATGACAATTTCATAATTACACTAATTTCAATTCACAAATAAAAATTATAAAATATTTCATCAAAAATCAACATTAGAACATACGGGGTGAATGTAAAATCGTTAGAGATTTCGCTCGATCGTTTATAAACTACTTCTAAAAAAAGGAGGTTATCGATTTGACCCATATGTATGAAATATTTCCAGAACGGTCCAGTTTTCGTATATATATCAGCGTCTGAACAAATGTACTAAATTTCAAAAGCGTATGTATGTGTAACGTATATGTATATGTAATTATGTATGTATGTTTTTATGATTGTGTTCGCATATCTCCGGAACTACAAGTCCGATTTAAGTAATTATTTTTGTGTTGTACTAGTAGATATCGTTCAACATAGGGAATACTGCAAGTGTCATCAAAATCGGTTGAGTAGTTTTTGAGATAGGGAAATTTTTGCTTGCTTAGATCGTAGATTTTCAAAGTCGATTGTTTGTTTGTTCACAATCATCTCGCGTTTGGCTGAACTGATTTTCATGCATGGTTTTCGGAAAAGTGTTTGATACATTCTAGGAAAAGTTTTAGTGGGTACATATTTGAATATCGAAGATTAAAATATCTACTCTTAAAATGTCGATGTTCAAAATATCGAAAATGTAAATATCGAATGACCATAAAATCTAAAATTAAAATATCGAAAGTTTAAAATATCGAATGATTAAATGATCTACGTCCAATATATATCAAAAATCTAAATATCTACAAAAGTTACATCGAAAGATCTAAATATCGAAGTACAGATTATCGAATGTCCGAAATATCGAACCTAACAAGGTAAGTCGACGGAGCCCCGCTTCGCGGGGCTCCTATTTCTGTTTGCAAGGTTTAAAGTAAACTAACAAGAAGAGGATGGCGGGGTCTGAAAGACCCCGCCATCCTCTTCGAACCTAACCTGTCCGAGTCGGGGTGCCCCAAGTTCCGAGCTCGCTTCGCTCGCTCTGGCATCCGAAGTCCGTCCAGCTACCTCGTTGGGTAGTAATTTGACTAAAGACGCAAGAGCGAGCGAAGGTTACTTTAAACCTTGCAAACAGAAATAGGAGCCCCGCGAAGCGGGGCTCCGTCGACTTACCCTGGAAGGTGGTTATTTTTTTCTATATTTCAACTAGTAGTTTTAACGTAGAGTTTATGAAATTGAACTGCGATGTATTAAACGTTGATATTTTGAATTTCGACATAACGTCTTTCGATATTTTGAATCATTCGACATTTAAATCAGTCGACATTTTAATCTTCGACGTTTTAAGCGTAGATGTAACATTTTTTGATATTTTGTTACAATCGATATTTTAATTTTCGATATTCTGAACATTGATATTTTAAGCGTAGATATTTTAATCTTCGATATTCAAATATGTACCCGTTTTAGTATACACTGTATACATATAACAATAATGGATATCTGGTGACGTTGCCCGCATAGATCCGTTTTTGCTGCTCGCTTAGATATATATTTTTAAAGACGCCAATTAAGGAGTCTGCCCACTACACCGTATCATACCATGACCGAGCTATGAACGTATCAAGCACGGAAGGCAATACGATAGAGCTTGCTTTGCCCACTGAAACGAATCAACGGTATTTAATGCCCGTATGATGCCGGTATGGTGTCCGTATGTTGCCCACCCGTGATTTGTATGTCTTATAAGCTGTTTCATAATCGCATGTGTATCGGTAATGCCTAGACGTCTCGGGAGTGCTATCAAGTTTTAAAATAATAAAATAGGTATGGCTTTTAAAAGATTAACTGTTAGAATTGTTAACTTGCAATGATTGTCATAATATTGGATGAGGAAGAAGAAGAGAAACAAAAAACCAATTGACTCTACTGGATTCACGATATAAAGTACCGTGAATCGTAGCGTTTTTGTTTCTCTTCTTCCTCAAAGAACGAAAAACTGAAGGAGAATATCTATATATATTTTAATATATAAAATTCAAAACTGACTGACTGATCTGACGACGCACAGCCCAAACCGCTGGGCCTAGACACATGCATGGCATAAGCCCTCCTTATACCACGTAGGTGAGCACTAAGAACGGATTTTGCGAAATTCGGCCCATAAGGGGTTGTTTTTGAAGTTGATAATTTGTATGAAACTTCGTTATTACAGGTGCTAGGAATTTCAAGGTTAGCATGAGGTTTCCTTTTAGAACGCAGATGGTCACCATTACGGGATTTTGCGAAATTCGACCCCTAAGGGGTTTGTTCTTGGGGTTGATAGTTTGTATAAAACTTTTTTAATACAAGTGCTAGAAATTAAAAATTTTGCGTGGGGTGTCTTTTTGGAACGTAGATGCTCACTCGAAATTCGACCCCTGAGGGGTTTGTTTTTGGGGTCGTTAGTTTGTATGAAACTTTCTTACTACAAGTGCTAGGCGTCTCAAATCTTGCGTGCCTATTTTTTAAGACGTAAATGCTCAACAAAGTAGAAATTTTGTGAAACTCGACCCCTAAGGGGTTGTTTTTGGGGTTGATAGTTTTTAGTCTTAATCTTTTACATATTTTTTTTTTGGACGTAAATAATAATAATTAGCTTTATTTCAGACATAAGTCCATACATTTTTACATTAGAAAGTGTTAATAGGATTAGTAGCACACAATAAAATAAAAGAAAAATGAAGTGTTAGTAATTTGTTAGTAAAACATATAATAAAACAGAAATAATTAACAAAGAGAATAAAAAGAACACGTTCATAAGCCTATTTCCTATCTTTATGCAGGTGTACACCTGCCTAGAAAACAGTAAAGGGACTATTTATTTTGCCAGCTAACGTTTCGAGGACAGTGTTGGTGCTAGCACGGACCCTGCTCATCATCGATGTAGTTCTTCTCCTAATGATGGAGAAGAAATCATCGATGGAAGCTTCCGCAAACATTATTTAAATTGAAAAATGATAAAGGGAACCTAAAAATGATTTTAAAATACCTATTCAACGATACCCCACATGACATAGTTCATCGACATTTTTTTTTTTTCATTTTGACAATATGGCGTCTGGTTGTCGCTGTGGTGAATTTTGATTACTTTCATGTCTTTAGTGACACTCGCAAGGTTAAGACGAATCGATTGACGTAAAAATTATCAAAATCGGCCTACGCATTTGGTCTCTAGAACGCCACATAGAAACAAACATACATACAGTCAGGTTCAAAAATGCATGATCGAATTTTCTAAGCAATAGACTGACGCTTCACTTTGACTTACGACCTTTTGTTATAAGTTGTTTTATTACTATACATATCAAATTAACTTTTGATATAGTTCATAATTTCAACCGTTCATCTACAAGTAGTGCTGGCGCAATGGTAATCGTGCTCGGGTAGAACTTCTGTTCGTTCGATTGCGGAGGATCGAATCCCACTTTTTTTCCCAAATACTTTATTTAATTTAATTTTTAATCATTATTTTATTCTTTTTGTTATTTTTAATACATTTTTTAGTAGGAATTTGATAATTAATATTGATTTTTGTATAACTATTAACATTAGTCATTAGTGTTGTGGGTCGTTCGTTATAATCACAGATATAGGTCTATCTATATCTATGGTTAAGTTTAATAAAGTTTTGTAGGTAGATCGTAGAAAAAAAACAAAAGTGAATTATTTCGATTTGTGAGGTAGGCATAACTATGTTATCTCGTTTTGAGTTTCCTAATTGAACGTTGTTGATTCTTGGTTATTTTGTGTGACTATGTAAACAGCATATTATAAGTGTTACACTGTCCTGTGATTTTGCAGTGAAGTATTAACAATTGGATATTATAAATATTGAGGGCGAACATTATAGCCCTGCATAAATATGTGGATTAAACTTAAAACAAATATCAAATGAAACCAGACAAGTGTGAGTATTGACATTTAAATTTTAATCATTCCACATGTTAATAATTATATTTTTTTAAATAAGGTTCCCTATTCAAAAGTATTTCTTTAAAAGTAAAAAAAAGTGATTGATACTTAGTATGTGGTTTTAAAGTTTTTTCTTAGTAGTAAAATAGATCAACAGCTGTTTTTGCTAAATAATATAATAGTATTCTATGTTTTGTTCCAGTGACGAAATACTATGAGTCTGTGGGATGAGATATTATGGCATGATGATGAGATGAGTTGTTAAGAATAAACAGGGACGTCAGTGACGGGGTCAGAGCCCATTCGTACCCTAAAATTCGTACCCCAGCATTAAAGTTGTGTATTCGGCCCCTTTATAGGTGCCCATTGGTCTCCTGGTAGGGTACCAATTAATATTTTAATAAAATATATTATTTTTAAGGTACCCATTCGTACCCTCTAATATAATACAATAAAAGTTAAAGATTCGGCTCCTATTCAGGTGCCTATTGGTCTCCTGAGATAAAATTAGCTATATTTAACATAAGAAACGGTTAACAGAGTACACTTGTGAAGAGTTTATTAACGGAATTAATTTAATAAATCTTATGATTTCATCAGCTCATTCCACCATTTGGTTCCACCATTTCACCGACTTTCGAAAGAAAAGTTTTTTGTAGGTTTTTTTGAACTTTTATTGTGGTTGTTTTGATGTCGGTCACATTTTTTTTGAAAATGTTTTTTATTTATCCTTTTTAGTTTCACTATTCAACCCAAATTTTATTGGGCAAAATGGCAGATATACTAAGTAGGTATATCGAACAAAAATAGAATCATCGAAATCGGACCAGAAACCTCGGAGTAATCGGTGTAGGTAGACAAAGTTGAAAACTTTATAGGTTTTTGTTGATTTTTCAATAAGTGATAGTCCGATTTCGATCAAATTTGAATGGGACAAATCAAATCAAATAATTTATTTCAACTAAGCCAATTACAGGCACTTTTGAATTGTCAAGAGACATAAAATAAAACTAGTACTAGAAAATAGTTATGGTGCTACAGTCCCAGTCACAAGACATAAAAACTGTGAAAGTACCGTAGGTGCTCATTCCAAAGCGTAGATCTCTATGGAGAAGAATGAGCAAGAAACTCCATGGACACTCTTTTTCAATCGCCAAAATTATTACAGATCTTTTATTACATCATTCATCATCAGATGGTACATTTTGTGAGAACGATGTGGCAAGTTATTAGTGTCCATAGTAATAATATAAAAAAGACAATTCAGAAACAAAGTTGATAATACGTAATTAAAATAAACCGTGGTAGCTAAGAGATGACCAGTCTCAACTGACAGCGCCCGTTCACGGACCATTCATGAAGTGTACCCTATCCAACAAAAAATATTTTTTCAAGTCGGTTGTGTGACGGAGTTATGCCCGAACAAACAAAAGAAAGTACAAACGTCCGAATTGAGAACCTCCTCCTTTTGGAAGTCGGTTAAAAATAATGAACGTTCTAACATTAACTCTGTTTTGCTCCAAAACTTGCGTTAAAATTGGTAAGTATGTACTCTCCAGATGTGCGCGGGATGTTGAATGCAGTAGCGGGAGGGGTAAACTTAGCCAGAGTATCAGCGCGCAAGATATTTGTTGTGAGTAAAAATGTTAGTTTTACATACTTGATAAAGACTGATTTTACTTTTTATATTTCTTTAATACAAAGTTATTGTAATATTGCATTATTTTGTAGATCTCTTTGACTGTACCAAGTACTAACAATTAATTGTTTATTTGTTATATTGGTACCTATTGATATATGGTTATTTGTTTGTACACTGGATGTAAATTTATCTAAAATTCAGTTATTACTGAAATTTTATTAAAATAGTTACACAGTTTTATTTTACTGCATAAAGATTATTATAGTTATAATAAACATTTTGCTAAATATTTACAAATGTACAAGAAATTAAAAGTTAATTAATTATTTTGAAGACTGATATAATGCCTAGAGCCTAGAGGCATTTATTAAACTTAATCTTATTTTAAATAAACATGATATCTACCGAATTATTATATTTTGATTTTACCCTTTTCTGCGCGACTGTACCAGGACTACTAAGCTACAGTATACACATGTACATTTACTTATATTATAAGAATGAATAAAAATAAATATTCTTCAGGGGACGAGTGGGCCCCTCAAAACTGCCAGGGTACGAGTGGGCACAGGGTGCGAATCTTAGGGTACGAATGGGCTCTGACCCCAGTGACGTCCGGGAATGGTGTATGAATACGAAGGAAAATGGATTCCGTTTATCTAATTCAACACAAAATTAATAACCGTTCATCGTGCACTCAACATTGAAGGCATCACCGACTATCAGCTAAAAACCGTTATGTTTAAAGGAATAAAAAAAAACGTTAAGATTGTTTCGAGGACTTTTTTTTATATGAATTTTGTTAATTTATTGTAAATAGACTGAAAACGTAAACATCATTTGATAACTATTATTATTCAAGGATTAAGAATTGAGATATGGTTTCAAACATCTTTTCGTAAAGAAAACGATCCTTAAACTTACCTCAATATCTTGGAACAGGGTATTTTTTATGCAGTTTGAATATTATTTTCCGTGGTTCTATTTCAGAAGTAGAACACATTTCCATAACATAACTTTATTTCACTAAATCGAATTTGGTAAAACTGAAGAAACTTGATATGCTCAATAACAAAATTTTTGGCACCGCGGTACTGGAACGCAAATGGCAACTGACCCTTTGCGTTCCAGGGCTGCCATGCTGAAAGGCGTTTATTTTGTAACAGTAACGGGGCATAGCGGCTCTGGAACGCAAAGGGCCAGTTGCCCTTTGCGTTCTAGTACCGCGGTGCCAATTTTTTTTTGTTATTGAGCATATCAAGTTTCTTTAGTTTCACCGAATTCGATTAAGTGAAAAAAAGTTATATTATGGGAATGTGTCTTGAGCGTAAGGTCAATTGGCCCTTTGCATTCCAGGGCCTAATAATCTGTCTGAGTCAGAGTAACCCAAGTCACGAGCTCACTTCGCTCGTTCTTGCGGACCTGGAAGGCAAAAGGCAACTGCCCTTTTGTGTTCCAGGGCCTACCTAACATATCCGAGTCGGGATGACCCAAATAGCGAGCTCGCCTTCCTCGGTTTTGCGCCACTGGAACGCAAAAAGGCAACTGGCCCTTTGCGTTTCATGGCCGCGGTGCCCTGCTGTTTCCAAATAAACGGTTTTAATAATGATAACTTTGTTAAAAATGTCCGCAATGTATAAAAATACCCTGTAATTGCTAATTAGCATAAATTAACACGTAAGTTACCCTTAAAAGCACTTATTTTAATTTGAAGAGAATAATAATGTTTTTATTTTGAATTTTCTTATTTATATTACTTATATTTTTTTTTTAATTTCATAAGTTTGTTTAATTAATAAAAATTGCATCTATGATTTTCGACATCTATTTCACATTATATCCAGGTCGAGTAATAATATTCATAATTTTAGCAGTTTTATAACTTTAAACATAGAATTATAATAATTTCAACTAAAATATATTATTATTGTTATTACATGCATTTTTTATTATACTTAAACCCTGTAGGTAATAAATTATCATCATTAGTAAAAATTGAAAACGAAATAAAATGACAATAAGTAGTACTAGACTAACGAAACGAGTAAAATATTGACTAACAAAAACAGATGGTGACCATTGCATTGCTTTCATTAGTAATATGATTGTGCCGATAGCGTGGGTTCACGATCAATGAAGTTTGAGTTCAAATCTTAACTTTTGAAATGTCAGTTTATTTTATGATAATATTTTTAAATTACTTATTTATTTTTATTTTGTTATTAACGCTTATTTATTTTTAAAGAAGTTATACATATTAGTTATTTTATTAAGTATTATTTATGTGTTTATATTAAATTTTGCTCGCTTTTTGAGAATATTTAACAATACCGTTATAATTATATTAAATCACCAACAAATACAAAAAAAAACACACAAAAATTCCAAACAAACGCAATAAAATTTGTGTGTTAAAAATTATAATTTTAACAATCGAGTAGAAACCCACAAAAAGTCTATCAACTGCTGCGTGATATTTGAACTCGCACCTCTTTCGGCTAACACATTTATGTCCTAAATGCCAAAACCACTGAGCCAACTGGACTTATATTTTGACATTGAAATTATGAACTCAATAGTTGAAGGATTATTGTGTATCTCGAAAGTAGAAGGTCATAAGTCACACTAAACGTTAAGCAATTTCTTTGATAGCGTACGCATGGAATTTTGATCGCCACTGTACATACATACATACATACATACATACATACATACATACATAGACTGATAAACACATTACCCTCCTTTGCGTCGCGCAGTCGGGTAAAAAGTCGATTTGTCATCAGAATCAATCCCTGATCTCGAAAAAAATACAAAAAGTTGAGGTGTGTAGTAAAACTCAGAAAATGATAACAACGCCATCTAATATAAACATTAAATGAGTAAGCAAACTACAACGTAGTACAAATTGTATTCACCAGAGGCAGCTGTGCTCAGTAATATTATTTAATAAAATCATGGAATTTGGAACTAGGAGCCCATTATTCCTTTTTTTTTGTGCTAAGGGGATTTTTAAAAACAAGGACATATTTTTTTCAACCTCAAATTAAAACAGATACTTGAACTTCAAAAACAAATCCATACATGTAACGCCATCTATTGAAGCCTTCTTGAATTATTTTTTCTCTGAGCAATGAGAACACAATTTTCTTCGTGATGTCTATTGCTCGTAAGTACCTATATATTTTAATGTCTCTGATAGGGCCAGACAATGATATTATTTTTGTACTTATAATATCATTGGGGCCAGACGCCTCAAATAACGCGGGTAAAACCCCGGGTAGAAGCTAGTCTTTTATAATAATTATATGACTGTCGCCGTGTCGTCGCGTTAATCGCGGCGGAACCGCGGCGGCAAAAAATGTTCTACACTTGGACTGATTTGTGTCGCCTGGCGTGACGCACTTGTCGCGCGTCAATCTTGCCGCGAGCCGTCGCAATAATAATATTAGAAACGCGATACGCCGCGCCGCTTCAGTGTGAATAGATATGGGTGTTTTCATAGAAAATGGACTAAGTAGGTTTTTCCAACAATCGCCACGCGCGATTAATCGCGTCTGTCTGCAGGAGGCTTAATGCTGTTGTACAGCTTTCATCGTGAACCTAGAAATCCCATCATTATTATACGATTATATTGATGTTGCAATTGCAAATAGCGGCTCACCTGCGCTTACGCTGATTGCAGTTTTCAAAGAAACTTAATCATACTAATATTTCCAATATACTATACTTCAATCTGAGATTTAGCACTTAGCAGGTAGTATGTCATTCGATCAAGTGCATGTTCATGTACCTATTGTCGTAGCTAAAAATAAAACAATCTAAAATCCTGACTGATCGATTCTGGACAATCTGCTGTCGGATCTCGATTGCTCGTTCCTCGACGAAAACATCAAGAAAACATATTACTGAACGCTTGAACATAATTCAGGGGGTAACCTTTTAGTGTATAGTTTACAGCATAATATACCATCGGCCGTGAACTAATGACCTAAAATACCCTAGCGTTCGCGTTCCTTATACCCTTTAGCTCGCTTCACACGAAGTGAAAGGCGAGTCGAGATCTAATTCGCGATACTTCTACAAAGATGTGGTCATGCTGTTCACACGCTATTGTTATACAAGTGCAAACAACACGTCCGAATTCTAAGAGTTCACGTTATGTAAGTTTAGGATATAAATAGGATATACTTGATTGGTCTACGAAACTTGATAGTTTAATCACAAATATGCTAGATGCCTTGTTGTTACTTAGTAATTTTTTTCACAGTACAATAGTGTGAAAAATTTAAAATAACTTACAAAGTGATACTTCTTTGCAGTTGGTGATCTAATGGTCAATTCCGCGTTCGGTTCGAATCTACAGCGTCGAATCGGGGTCATTGAACGCGTCTGTTGATTAAAAATAACGATCACAAATTAAAACACCAGCAAGGCATATTTCGCTAAATGGACTTGCTCTTACCGTTGAAGATTGCAGCACTTGCTGTAACTACGCTGTTGCTGTTATTCGGGTCGATCGTTGTTCCAGTAAACGTTTACGAACACAACATGAAGATGTGTATTTTACTGTACCTATATTATTGGCAAAGTGTTGTACGTTTATTTTCAAATAATAATAACAGGGTCTCCATTGTTCGTAAACGTAACCTGTCAGTTAAAATGTATATCTAAATTATTTAATTATTATGTTGGTCTAAATATGAAGCTCACATTAAAATTTAATTTCGAGCAAACTTCGCTCTAGCCATTTGAAACTAAAAGAGAGAAAGTACCTTTTAAACAGAATGCATATTGCGATTATAATAATTTATTATTAAAATTAGAATGATAAGAATCTCTTAACGCTCGCGATTCAAGACCTCCTATTGGCTCCGAATAAACGAGGTCGTATCGAGAGTTGCCTTACATTTTGTGCACCCAAATAAAAAACCGCCTTGCGTCATAGGTATCTCGTTATTACCATAATCGATCAAGATCATAATCTCTGTTACATAAATGTCTAGATGAGTTAGAAAGTTGTTATTTACGATGTAGATAACAGAAAAGTGAATTGGTACAGATATTGTGACAGTTGACAGGCAGACTTGTGGATACATAAACAAAAAACATTTACCACGTGAGTGATGTTCCCAAAATAATCTGCTTTTCTCGAATTAGTATAACCTGGCCTTGAGTGTGGATTTCGTGGATGTTAGGCATATCCGTACGACACGTTATGTGTACGTCACGGCACTCACTACGAAACATCTCGCCAGGCTATGAGAGAACGTGACTCATCGTACATTATTGTTGATCAAGATACGCCTGCATCAATGTCAACCTGCTCATTGCTCTTGTTGGTGCAATCTTTGACGCAGACCAAGGCTAACGTCACTCTTATCGAAATTGGAAACATTTATGTTTTGATTACATATTAAGAGGAAACAGCAAGGGCTGGAGAATTGAAAAATAGGTATTTGTAAAATCTATTGCTGTCGCGCAGTGCCCACAACAGAGTTACAGAGCGCGATAGAGACAACAGCAGCTTGGACCGAAAATACCTTATTAAACGGCACAAAATCAACGATTCGTAGTCCCCTGATTATTCTTCCAAAACTTAACCGATTTCACTGCTTCTTTCTTTAAAAAATAAAGAAAGGCATTGGCCGTGTTCCTATGTTTTCCTTTTTTTATATAATCTCGTCAAATTTGTTTTCTGGATATTTGAACACAGCGGAAAATCTAGCCATTTTTTTAGGATTTTGAATGTTCATATCTCTTTTAATAATTAATTTATGGAAAAAAGGAAAACATAGAGACATGCCAATAGTGGTCATAGATTTATTGTAAAAAAATTATTGCTCTACTGGCATTATCCAGGGAGAAAACAGGGGACTACGTTTGTATGGAAAAACGGCCGTGCTGTTTCCTCTTAATATATATTTTTAACGTAAACCAGTACCTATTATAATGGGCTTAGGCGCAAAACGTCTCTTTCGCAAAATGCCACCTGGTCGTAAAACGTCTCTTTCGCAGAATGTCTCTTTCGTAAAATGTCTCTTTCGCAGAATGTCTCTTTCGCAAAATGTCGCACCTGGGACTTAGGAATAAAATTTTGATTTTCAAAACAAAAATCATTTATTTAAATTATATAAGTGCAATTATGGTTTTTAACTGTATCAAAATATTATTTTTTTTATTTGGCTTACATTCTTAAGTAAATTTAAGTACCAACATACAATTTAAATAAATGATTTTTGTTTTGAAAATCAAAATTTTATTCCTAAGTCCCAGGTGCGACATTTTGCGAAAGAGACATTCTGCGAAAGAGACATTTTACGAAAGAGACATTCTGCGAAAGAGACGTTTTACGACCAGGTGGCATTTTGCGAAAGAGACGTTTTGCGCCTAAGCCTTATAATGAACCAGTGCCAGTTGATGTTTTGATAAAAAGTATTTAACTTTTTATGACGGCCTGTCGACCGAATGAATACAACCTGTTCCGATTAGTCATTTGAATTGAAACAATGTGAAATGATGTCTTTAATCAGGCGCTTATCAAAGTGTTATCTTATCGGGCCAGAATCTATAGAAGCTATTTATAAGACAATGTTGTCGATAGTAAGTAATGAAATCGTATAAACATAGCGGTATGTAGACAAATCATCATTCAATATAACGTAATGATAATTGGGATTGGGGAATGTAAGCCATTGTTAAGCTCAAGACCCGTTGTCCATCCGCTATAATGCTCTTGGCTGTGGATCGCAAGGAATGTAGTCCTCGCCCGGTCCCTCTCTGCCGCGAACAAGCTGCGATGTCATAGGTATTTCCAACTTCTTTTTAACGTACTTATACATCGCCCAAAAGCAACTTTAACTTCAGAAGATCCCATACCATAAGTTTCACATGATTGTTTCCGAAACTGTTTATGCTAAATTGCCAAAGGAAGAGATAACATCAATGGGAAAGTTACAAAGAAGAATACACGTTCTTAATTATCACGACAGGTACTTTATTGTTATTCAGTCCGTTTGGTACAGAAATACACACAAATAATCAACGATTAATTCTATTCGTGCTCTAATGGACGTTCTTAGACAAATCGACTTTACGATCCATGGAGAAATTTGAAATCTAATTAAGCAGAGCATTCACCTGCTTACTCTAAAGGATTTGAACGTCCGGTCACGAATCTAATTAAATTACTATGTAGAAACTTCCTCGGGAACTTTACTGTGTCAACGTTTTTGTTTTACATTGGTTTCCTTTATGGTTTCTTGGCAATTTACTGCGCCTGTTGTTTTCCATTGGCTCTAACGTTTCCCCTTCGTAAATATCAAGTTGATGGTATTTTACCCCTGGTACGTTATGGTTTTCCCAGTATTTCGTTTGCCCTTCGACCCCTGTTTGTTGCTAGTAATGAAACTAACGCTAAATTAGACGCATTTTGTAAATTACACGAGGGTTGTGAGATTACAAACTTTTCACTTTAATAAAGTTTGTGATGTTCAGTCCTCTTTTAGTGGCGTAACGTCGTAACTTACTTCGCTTGTAATTGGATCTAATGCAATATCTGAGTAGCTTTGCTCTGAGGCTCTATATTAAAAAACTTAAGCTCTCAGTTCTTTTAGGTACCTACCTAAATTACACTTTTCTTCATCATTATGCAGACTCAAACAGTGGTACGAGTTGTTTATGTGAAATGGCATCTACACAATTTCAATTCATCTTGACATCGCATCAGCTGTATGTTCAGAATTCTATTTAACGTCTGAGGAAAACTGGTTATGGCTATAGTCTCTAGGGAAGTTAATTTTATGAAGCTTGTGGAAAAGGGATTCGCAATGACGCAGTGTCGCTCTGACGTAGCCGGCGCCTAGAGGGGGCGAATTGCGATCGATACGCCAAGTCGTGTGGGCGGCCTCCCCTTCATCCCTGCTGCGAGAAAAACTATTATCAACTTTAGTCCTATACTAATAAACATAAGGATTTCCTTGGCAAAAATGAACCTTAATATGGCAGAAAAGACCATTTTAAGTGGGTGTTACGCCTATCCCTTGTCAATTAAAGTTCACCGAATTTAATGTGAAAAGAAAGATGTGGACACATCTTTCTTACCTGAACCTATTTACTTTAAAGAATGATCCATTGAAAATATTAAATTGATTACTCGTATTTATGTCAAAGAAACCCTTTTAAATAAACTAAACTGTATCCAACCTTATGAAGGGGATAGCAGACAGGCAAAAAATTTTGAGTAGTACATGACAACACAACATTTTAAAATTTACCGAAATTGAATAAGTCTACAATAAATTGTGTGTTGCTTTAGACAGCAGCTTAGACACTTACATTTCAAGTCACGACTGCGTATGCAAATTCTTGCTTGTTACGTGTTCTTCATACGGATATGGTGAACACAGTGCGGTTTCTTCAATATTTTAACATCGTTCCACTTCGTTACATCCATCCCGTTGTTTCCATCATTGGTGATCCCGTTACGCCGAATGCACCATTTCACAATATTTTAGGATTGAACACCCATTGTCATGTAATCATTCGTTGCATAGGTATTACGGCTGATTGACTCTGTAAACGATATAATGTTTGTTCCTGTTTATCCTGTAATTAATTTTCCAATTTTTTTTTGATTATTATTAATTTTCCAAATTCATACAGAATTAATGATATTTGTATCCACACAAAGTAAATGAGGTAAATGCAAAACTGCACTGTGATTCATGTGAATGAGATTAACATGTGCACTTTGAAATTAAAACATAGTGTCATTGCGCCGGTTAGCGACCAGTTAGCTGAGTTGCCAACTTCAGATGAAGAAAAAAAAATGTGTTTACACGCAAGATGGTATATGTTAACGCGAATTTGTCCCAAGATATAATGTAGTTTGGATACAAAACATAGAATAAAATACTTTCATACAAAAATATTTATAAAATGCTGAAAAAGTGAAAATATAGCGAAAACGTCGGTTTGCGACCATTTTCAGTTTATGACCACCAGTGAGCTGGTTTGCGACCGCTATAATAAATATGAAAAATATGCCAATAAAACAATTATAATCGCTTTAAAAATACTTTAATTTTTGCCATTTAATAAAAACAAAAATGGTAATCATGTTATAATTCATAACTGAAGATAACAGTCTCACATTTTGTAGAGAATTAGTCATAGTTGTAATAGAATCAACAATCATTGGTCAAACAATATCCATAAATGTAGTATACGTATAACATTTAAAAATAATGTAGATAATTTCGAGGGCAAAACGCCTGGAGCATAACAGGGGTGAGGTGGTGCTGTTCTTCAAAAAAGGTGATAACAGCCTATTGAAGAACTACAGACCCATCACGCTTCTGAGTCACGTTTATAAGCTGTTTTCAAGGGTTATCACGAACCCTCTCGAACACAGACTTGATGACTTCCAGCCTCCCGAACAAGCCGGTTTCCGAAGAGGCTATAGTACCATAGACCACATCCATACGCTGCGGTAATTATACAGAAGACAAAGTATAACTTGCCATTATGCTTAGCGTTTGTAGAATCTAAGAAAGTCTTCGATAGGGTGGAAACATGGGCGGTACTTAAGTCACTCCAGCGATGCCGTATTGACTATCGGGACACCGAGGTAAAACAAATGTTTGTATAATAACGCCACCATGTCGGTCCGAGTACAGGAGCAGAGCACGAAGGCGATTCCATTGAGAAGAGTTGTAAGACAGGGAACTTTCTCCCCGAAACTGTTTACTGCCGCAATGGAAGACGCCTTCAAGCTCCTGGAATCTAGGCAAGTTCTTGCCATTCCAGTTATTATCAACGGCGAATACACCACTCACCTTCGGTTTGCCGACGACATCGTAGTCATGGCAAAGTCGATGGAGGAACTCAGCATGATGCTCGATGGCCTCGACCGAGTTTCACAACGGGTGGGCTTGAAAAATAACATGGACAAGACGAAAATTATGTCAAATGCCAATGTTGTGCCCACCCCAGTCTCTGTTGGAAACTCGGTACCCGAAGTTGTTGACTCATGTATCTACTCAGGACAAGTAGTCGAATTATGTAGGTCCAACTTCGAGAAAGAGGTCAACCGCCGAATCCAACTCGGTTGGGCAGCGTTCGGAAACTACGCAATGTCTTTTCGTCCGACATACCTAGTGCCTCAAGACGAAAGTCTTCAACCAATGTGTGTTAGCAGTGATGACTTATGGCACTGAAATGTGGTCTTTCACTATAGGCCTCATCTCAAAGCTCAAAGTTGCTCAACGAGCTATGGAGAGGGCTATGCTCGATGTTTCTCTGCGTGATCGAATCCGAAATGAGGAGATCCGTAGACGAACTATAGTCACCGACATAGCCTTTTATGTCGGGGACCGGATTAGCTACAAAATTTGACATAAAGTAGATAGCTGAAGCGAATGGGCAGGCCATATTAAAGTCACCGACATAGCCCACCGGATTAGCAAGCTGAAGCGGCAATGGGCACCATATTCAGATGGCCGATGGGGTCGAATATTCCCTAGAGTGGAGACCACGGACTAGCAAGCGCAGCGTAGGACGTCCACCAACAAGTTGGACGATGTTTCCGTTGATTCATGTTCCAATACAAACTCGTCTCATACGGCCTACGCCGTACTCATAAGTGTAAATATTTCTTGTTCTATCAAATAATGAAACGGAATCTATCTATTATAAATAAAAGAACAGGTGGTTTTTGAACTTTTGACACGACTAGCAGCCGAGCCTCGCTTAACGCGGAAACCAATGAATTTCGCTTACTTTGGTTTACGACCACCTTTTAGAATTTTGACCAATTTTGTAGGTAAATTAAATAAACTTCTTAAGAAACGGTGGTTTTGCGAAAGGATCAAAGAAAGACTTTTACTCTAAGGGGGTGATAAAGGGGTGAAAACATTTATTGTATGAAAAATAATTATTCCTTGGACCATGTTCGCTAAACTTGAAACTTACCACGAATAAGAATAATAGTAAATAAATAAGATTGGCACCATACTATTTTTTTAACATGTACCCTCCATTGGTATTCTAGGGCCGCGCGCCGCCGTGTTAAAGTTTGTATGGGTAAATCATAACGCGTGAGCCGATGAATTTGAAAATCAGTATTTATAATTACTTAGATAGCACGTTATATTTAATCAAACACGTACTTTTTCTTGATTTTTCGAAAAGTCACCCCCTACTGAAGTTGGTGAAAAGGGGTATTCAAGTTTTGTCAAGGGGAGCATATTAAACCAGTAACTTAGCAATCTGAGTTTTGGATGGTAGTTGCAATTTATGATGTAGGTGAGCATTAAGAAAGGATTTTGCGAAAATCTACCTCTAAGGGAGTGAAAAGGGGTGAAAACGTTGCTGTAATGTTAACAGTAAGTCTAACTGGCTCGACCTTATTAACTTAAAATGGCACGACCCTGAATGAAACCTCTATTCCATGCGAGAATGTCATGGTATTAATAGTTTTTTTATAACTACCCTCCATTTTTGGGTTTTTCTAAATCACTCCCTAAATTGGTGAAAAGGGGTGATTAAGTTTTAAGGGAAGGATTTTACTGCTTGCTTTGATAAACTCAAAACTTGGCATAAATTATCTCTCAATCGAATAAAGGATGCGTATTTTTATTTACATTTCATAAATCAACTCCTAGCGTATTTTTGTTTATTTGTATTGAATAGGCCCTGAAACTACTAGAGATTTTCCAAAAGTACCTATCTTATAGGAGGGTAAGCGTTAAGTAAATTCACTGAGTTCGAATTTAAAAACACGCGCAGACGAAGTCGCGGGCAAAGTGCTAGTTCACCCATAAAAATGTATCGTGGAGTGGAACAACATGCACATATGTGGAACAAGCCTATTATACAAAGCGTCTAACAATCAACGAAACCTGTTTAGATTACCAATAGGCAATAGAATGTCACGTAATATTGATGGTAATCAGACCACCATGCAAATTCAGCTTGCTGTCGTAATTGTAACCAAATGACATTCATTCAAGAGCTTTTCCGGGCTTTGGAGTCCAATACATGTAACATTTGGATATTGTCCTTTTAGAACAATAGTAAGTTATCGTCCTACCGCGTTTTATAATCATGTCTCCTGTTGCTAGTACCACTTGTCCCTGCAATCAGAGTAATAACGTCGGAAATGTATCGTGAAAGTTATTTTCTCAGGCAGTCCCAGATCGGTCCGCGCCTCTACCTCCACGCACGAAACCACTTTCGCTGTGCCCCAACATTGCTACCGAATTCTATTCAAGATCGGAGTCACTGGCGAAATATTCAATCATGCCTCGAGTGCTGATAGTAGTCAGCGCTCGAGATTCGAGTTTGGTCATCGTATTATTTAATTTTTAGAGCATTATCATCAATCAATCATCGTAACGACCAAAGAATGTTATAACATTTGTACTGTAGCATACGCCCCAAGGAAAAGTAAAAAGGTATTCTTCGGCTATGATTATACTGAATGACCACAGCATTATAGCAACCGGCTGACGTTACACTTATGTTATGCTTTCATTTCGACCTGTGTCTTTTTATCTTTTCACTTAGGCAGAATAAGCTATACGTGTAACTTGATTACTCCCACGCGAACAATAGGGACACCCGCGAGACTGATTGTCTTTGGAATCGATTCGGTTTCACCTCGCTGATATCGAAGCTTAACATAGTAATCAAGCAAGAAATAAACTCTATTCAACAGAGACGTGAAGATGAAACGCTTGGCTCGCTATCGCCTTTTCAACGTTTTCGCCAAAATCCAAATTCAATAATAAGAAAGTATTGCCAATCGACGCTTTAATGATCAGGATTATCTGTTGCATAAGCGCAATAATCGAATTATGCACTTCACCGCGGACAGGAAGTTATTGAGTCAGCAATACAATGTGTGTTGTTTATAGAACACGTAAAATGACGTAAGACTCCAACACGACACTTGGGCACAGATTACCAGATACTGCACTCCATGTACTTACACGCGCTAACTACCTACCGGCCGCCGGTCCGTAGAAAGACCTTAGCGCAGCGGGTTGTCAATAGCCGCGCGACGCGCACGTACGCATATTTCGGTCAAATTGATGTTAGTTTTGAAATAGGTACTAAGAGATAAAAACTATTTTTTACGGTTTTCCTCGTGGAAATTTTTTTTTGTTATGAAAAAATGTACTTACGCGAAAAGGTAATGAATGTTGAAATATAATGTAACGACAACATTAATTATTTAATACTGTCGTTTATTATACATTTTTCATCGACGATCTTACGTTTCGATTATTTTTAACGTACCCACGACACAGGAGAAATTTCTGGTGTTAGACAATTTAAAAAAAAAAAACATTTTATTTCTTTTTACAAGTGTACATTTATAATTTTCACTTGTTCCGTTGGCGGTCTGTAATAAAATCTTGATAAGTTGATAATTATATTTGACTTACTTCCCGGCTTCTGATTGAGCAGATGAACTCGTAATAATAGGTACAGCCGAGTTTCACTAACTCTCGCTATTACGAATTATCGAATGTTTAATATCAAAAGGAAAAAAAATAAGATAAAAAAAACGGAATTATTAAGTGTTGATAAACAAACAAATTCGTACAAAAGTAAGTGTACTGTGTCAAAAAAAACCCTAGGTACTAACATCATTGTCGACAGAGGCAGCCCTCGTATTTAGAATATCCACGCGGCGGCGCGCATCTTCAAAGCGAAATTTACTTTACGATTGTATAATTAAGGCACATTTTCGTTCGCAGCGTCTATCAACTTGAAAGTGTAGGCTATTAAAGCGGTAGGTATTGAACATTTTGTATGGAGTGCGTTATATGTAATATGTGACTTGGGAGCCTGTTTTCTAAATAAAATAAGCTAGTTTGTCCACCACGCAACGAGGTCTCCCTCACTCATGCACACTCACTGAACAAATATAATATATGTTCTCTGACATAAAAGACAAAACGAAATGTGTATACCGTACCGTATATAGATTTATCTGTATAACACTTAGTCACTGTTTGGTCATGATTATTTAACTCAATATAAATGGTATTTTGAAATTGTACGCAATGTACATAAATACAAAGCAGCTGTTATTGATGTAAATTGTTGTTCGGGTCTTAATACTCTTGGACTAACCTCATTCAGTGCATTACTGAAATGGTTTCTTATCTATCTATCTAATATCTTTAAACGAGCAATTCTTGTATATTTATATATAATCAGGATCTCGGAAACGGCTCCAAGGATTTTCATGAAAGTTACAGATTAGGGGTTTTTCGGCTCAAGGAATCGATTTATCAAGGTCCCAGGTTCGAGAAAAGCTCGGTTCCCAAGATATAGACATTTTAAAAACCGAGCGTAGCTCGGTCAACCAGATATTACTACATTAACGGTTATCAAATTCTCTTTATTTTTTCAAATATTAATTAAACTAGATCGTTTGTAAAAGAGAGATGCAGATCTTTCATGAACCTTTACGTCAAACAATTATTTGAGCTACAGAGAATCCATTCAATAAAATTAAAATTTATACGTTCAATGCAGATATCGACTTGCAAAGTACCTGCATAATAGGCATTATATTGAACCTTTGTAAACTTTCTTAGAAAGTTTGTGAAGGCGGTTCGTTTTATCCTGAGTACGTAGCTGACTTGTCGTTATAATTTATTAATTAGCAGGTGTATTTAGAATCCAGAATAACGAACTACTTGTAAATAGCCAGTTACTGCCAAGTTGAAATACTTTCTTAGTGTTTCTTTAAGTTTTCTGCCCGCTTTTAAGAACACAACTACATTTATGTACAAGATTTTAGACTGACATGGTGACTTATTTAGATTTAGAAACAAACAATAAACATGGTAAATGTTTTAAATCTAAATAACAACTAAGTAATTATTAAAATCTAGCAAACGCTTCTTGTGATCCGAGAAGAGTAAACCATAACTCACGTAGATGGTCCCCACTGTGCCTTTTGATACAGTAAGCTTTAAAGTTTATGTATATATACAAAGACGATGCTATTCACAAAAGAAAATGATTCCTACAAGTACAAATATAAACTATTATGAATATTTAATATTAGACAAAATACGAATATTGCGAGCTGAGACCAATAAATAATGGAATGCTTCAAGGATCTGTCCTAGGTCCAGTCTTAAGTTTCTTATAATGATATTATTATTTTACATGTTTTATGTGTATAGGTTCATTAAAAAATCTTATTAGAGACCGAGCACAGAATAGATAAAACACATCTTCAGATGACTCATTGTATACGAGTATGTTAAGAGGATGATTATTTTCCAGTATCCAAAATTCCAAATCTTACTTAACACGTCTGTTTTTCTTTATTGGATGACCTCATTATAGATTGAACACACACCGAGTTATTTGAACCGATGTCAAATACAATTGGATTGTATCAGTATACTGTAGTGCAGATATTTTTAGAAACTCATTTACGTCTTAACAGTGTCCTCATAAAGGGGGCCGTGGGTGTAGTTTGTAATTTTAATACTAAAAAATTACGAGTATATGTATAGCGCTGACGTAGGACACATATCACATGCAAGACGTTACTTATAAAAACCCCCTTACTAATAAAAACTTGTGTTGCTTAGCTACCGATTAAATATCACATGTCCTTGTCATTTCCATTTCAATGAATAGAGATGGCAAGTGACTTATGAGCTATTTAAGATAAGTAACGTCCAATCAATGTTTTTAAGTAAGACCCATAACTACTCATCAGTATTCACTACATCCTAATTTTCAGCTGTTTTTTATCCCGTGGTCACGGAATTATTATCCAAATGGGCAACCGTGACCTTGGATTCTAAAGTAGCACGGTGCATTTTAATCAGTACAAGTCTGATAGTCCCTTACACTCTACTCAGGGTGGGAGAGCTCATTTGATAAGTTCACCACCTAAAAAAGAACAAAGCTGTTAGTTACCAAGAGACCGTACGACTGACAGATGCGGTCAGTGACGGGAAACAATGTAACAATGTACGGTACACGGGATCTGGTGCTGCGGTCACCAACCTGCTAGCCTTGCGTTCTAAGAGCATTACCTCCTTTTTTGGATTAGCCAGCTGTAAACGACTGCTACCTACTTAACTTATAGGTTACGTAGTACCTACCGTTGTTGAATGTTTGTCAATTCGGTTAACTCGATTCACTGAAATAATAGAATCTTATCGATAAGATTCATACGGAATTATTTTTAAATGATTTTGAACTGTAGACAGAGGCTTTACCACAAGCTTTTAACGCGATCCAGTTTAGGCTGTGGGAAAGAGACAGAGCTATACAAGTCGTCTAGCGCCATCTCTTTCCCACAGCCTAAACTGTATCGCGTTAAGAACTAGTGATAAGGCCTCAGAAAAGTGTTTATTATCGTGGGCTCATGACGTTATGGTCACAGTGACAAGGGCAGCTTATCGAATTGGAGCAAGTTCGATGTCTTGGTTATCTTTCTCTATCAGGAAGGTGCGCATCGAAATTAAATAATAATCATTTGACAAGTTCAGTTTTGACAATTTGTTGTTCAACCGATTTTCTGAAATCTCTTTGAAAAGTCTAGTACTCAAATCCTCCATGAAACCAATACAGCAGTTAATTTAAATAACTAAGTCCATTTTGTTTGGTACAGCAATTTGTCGTGTAATAGTTGGTTGTAGTCTAATTAGACGATAACATTGGCAAATAGTGTGGGTTTCCCTTGACATTTGATACGATCACACATTTAGAACATTCAGTACCCGGAAACTGAAAGCAATGAGCTGATGTAGACTGGTATCAAGTATCTACTAACAACATGCAGCCAGCAAAAACATAGAGCTCTTATCGATCAAGGAATTGTGCAGCCTTGAAACGAAAAACGTATATTACTAGAATTAAATAATGCTTGACAACCAAAACTCAAACAAATGCGAGAAACGAAAGAATAAATATTACCCTTGTGCTCATTTTCTATTGAGGTGTGATAAATTAACGAAACACTGCATCGACTGAAAACAAATACAAAGTCTCGCTAGCGAACCATGTGACTTACGCCCCCGTATGAACAAGATCGATTTGTTACATTACATCAGCTGATTAATTAACCTCTCAAGTAATGAACTACGTAATTGTAGCGCAGAAAACGAACACATTCCATTGACTGATTACGTTGCAAGTTCACATTGATGTTTCCTACATTGCTATGTCCATATAGCCTTGCTGCGCGACGTCTTTGGAATCCTTAATTAATATTATGATCACAATGATGAATTAGAATATCTTCCCTTTTCCCTATACACCGTGTATTATGAGTAAATAAAGCAAGGTAACTTATGATCTACCTATGATAATAAAAGTTACGAGTCCTATTTTGTCGTTAAGAAGGTGCAGTGAAATGTCGAAAACGGTATATAAATAACTCTATCGGTGCCAACGATGACACTGAAGATCCTAAACATCACAACCTAAAACCAAACTACTTAGCAAAATCCGAATTTTCGTAAAAAATGTTTACGGAAATCCTATGTTCTTGAGATCTTCAGCTGTTAGTTTTTGTAAAGACTTTTTGCCCTGAACAATACTCGTATCGTATCGTCATGCTTGTAGCAACATCCGTTCTCTTAGTTTACGATTCCCACATGTTATTATTTTAATTAGCCAATAACGTGTTACTATTTTCTGGGAATTAGCAAATAACACAGCATGTAACAATCAGTTATTGTTACAGCGTGTAACGGAAATGCAATACTATCGGTATACTTACATTCCATAACGACTGATTCCATCTGTGTATCGGCATACTATTTCATTTACCGCTACCGGTACTTGGGATCCACCTAGCTGATTACACTCCTGTTCGTTACTATGTAGTTAAATATATTATGTCACACACATCATCGATAAAACTTGATTTGTACTAAAACATAATTATTTGTATTGTTATAGGAACAAAGCGATCGCCGACTATTTAGGTAGCAATGGCTACACGGACGCGCTGGAAGCGTTCAAGAAGGAGGCCGACATGTCCGGCGAGATGGATCGCAAGTTCGGCGGCCTCCTCGAAAAGAAGTGGACTTCGGTCATCAGGTTGCAAAAAAAAGTAAGCACGCCTTTTTAATTCCCTCTCCATTTAGTTTGGAATAATGGAAACAAGATAAACATGCAAGATATTGTTGGTCATGAAATGTTCCTAATTGGATATCTTGTCAAGATATCTGGGACTACCAACCACAATAACGGTAAAGTCCACCTATGTTTGCCAACAGTATTCTTCATAGCAACAACACGTTTTAAAATTAACATGTTGCAGTGAAGTCTTGTGTAACACTTTCTATAATTGATAACACGTAAGTAATCGATTAGTGAGCTCAAAAGATGACGACTCCTATTAGTGTCCCCTGTGTACGCAATATGTTAGTTACATATGTGGGAAGCTGCTTTTCTGGTGTTCCAATGGTTCAGTAATTACTTAACTGCTAGCAGCTGAACGCATTGATGGTTTAAACGTGTAGAGCAAAAATTTATAACGACATCTCAGCACGAGCCGGTCTGTGCAAGTGTGCAGTGTACTCCATCGATCTGTGCGGTAGACGTTTCTAGGTCACTCTTGAACGATTTTCTTGGGCGGGCGGTCGATGGCGACCGCGACATTACGCTTTTATTAAACGACGACACGTTTTTTATCCATTCACTATCACTCCAGAAATAATGCCAAGTATCTAAACTATTAAAACACAAGGTGATGGTAATCCAGGTCGCTGCTCTGTTTTAATCTTGAACCTTGATCCACTAATAGCTAGGATTGTTTACAAGACTTCATTTTATTCGATAGAAAATGTATAGCTGTTTTTTAAAGATTAAGTGCTGAGGAATGCACTATCTTTATACTTGGCGGATTAGAATAAGATACGTATTAAATTTGTTCCTTTATTACCTCTAAATATTTTGTGTATTTTGTTATCTGGTTAAAGTTCTGAGCTAGTTTGACTATTGAGAAGTACCTATCTAGATTAAGGACAGTCTAGGGATAGCTCTGTTTTTGTAAATTTTTTGTTGTCAACATCTTTGAAGATGGAATACTTAATCTAAGCTTACGACCAGATAGTTGGTTTACATGAAAATCTACATTACATTGTTCTAAAAAACATTTTTTCTTTGTTGATCAGGTAATGGAATTAGAATCGAAGCTGTCAGAAGCTCAGAAGGAATTCATCGAGGGTGCGCCGACGCGCGCCAAGCGCACGCCAGCCGAGTGGATCCCACGTCCACCAGAAAAATTCTGTCTCACCGGACACCGGGCCACCATTACTAAGGTTTATATTATGTATGATTTATTTAGAAGAATAGGTACCAGAGATAGATAATCCAAGGAGGGATTTAATGACTGGTGACAGGATCCCATTTAGATGTTTGGATCCCATGACTCAATCAATGTTCGAATTGTTACCAGCAAAGGGCAAATAAATGCTCATTCACCATGCATAGCAACGGGTCTTCCGAATAATAACTTCTTCGAGGAAGTATTTTCATTTCCTTTTCAATTTCCGTCCTTCATTTACATTTTGCATATCGACCTCGCTGATAGCACCCTTTAAATGACCCTTTAAAGTCTCGAAAGTTGAAAGTATATTGTAGATATAGTTTTCTGTTACTTTTGAATGTATTCAGAAATGAAAAATGTCGGTCACATATTCAGCTTTCGCTGAAATTGTATCATTAACACCAATTGGGATTCTTAGTCATTTCATACAAAGAACGAGAGATACTTTAAACAAATTCTTCGAAACGTTATCCGTATTCGTCTCTTGCTATCTAACTAATATAACGAAGAAGAAAATATGCTACTAATCTGGGATAGTTAGTTAATGAATTGTTAAGTGAGTTGTCAGTTTAACAAAGACATTTGCAATCTAACACGAATTTTGTACAACAACTTTCGAATTCAATGAAAGCTGTCTAAAAAGTATTGTTTTGGTTTTTGTGCATAATTTCTCGTGATCATAACCATATACAATTGAATCGAACGAATGGTGTGACTATCTTTAGCTTACCGTGGGTTTTTGTTCAGCTGTTCGAATTAACTGCTCGATTCTAGTTCATTGTGAGACGTGCATAGGTCACGTTTTTATTCTAATTATTGTACGTGTTTAAACAGTTATCATAGTAGCCATTTCTTATGTTTGCAATAACAGATTTTTATATCTGTAGAATCTTGCATTAAATTATGAGATTTAAAGCGTAAACTAAATTACGGAAAATACACGTCACATCTACCGAATTTTAACAAATAACTTGTCATAAAACTTATGAACTAATTTTCCAGGTAATATTCCACCCGGTGTTCAGTTTAATGGTGTCCTCAAGCGAGGACGCGACCATAAAAGTGTGGGACTTTGAGAGCGGCGAGTACGAACGAACCCTGAAGGGACACACCGATTCCGTTCAGGATATCGCCTTCGACCATCATGGAAAACTACTGGGTAAGACATCAATCCGCCTGTACCTTCTAACTCCTTGTTCTTACGAAAAAGAATAATATTGTAGCTTTAATAACCTATAAAGCTATAACTTACAACATCATGAGTGGTGCTCTTCATGTACCCTGTCCACATTATGCCTGGTGGCTTTTTGCCAAAGTTGCACATAAGCGAGCCTACATCGAAACTCAGGAACCTCTTCAAAACCTTTGAATGCAGTCTGTGGACCAAATCGGGTAGATGGCATCTTCATCAATCTTGAAGCAAGCCTAGTACAGGCACAATAACTAGAAATGGCCCTTATTCCGCATGACATAAAGCTTATCCCTTTACTTGCTATGAAGTGGGTTTAGCTTTATTAAAGGTGGCTATAATGGTTCTGTCGTAACCAAATTAACTTTACTTGGTTGTCCAATGAGAGTTTTGAGCAAATACATTACAAAAAATAATGAGTACACTTTACATTGTTTACTTATGTATATTTTACCGTCATAAGCTATTATCCTCCAACGTCATCCTCATTCATTATTTTCCTATTGTTGATATAGTGACGCTGTTGTTCCATAATATTCCAAATTAGACGTTTTATGTAAATGTTTATTTGCTGCATTAGTCACAATTTTTCGCCTTATTTTACTTAAATGAGGAAAATGGGTCATGAAATTTGCATCAACACATTGACTCATTGTGGAAAGAAAGGTTATTTGTAATTTAACAGTTTGACTATATTTCATGTTCTATCTTTATTTCTGTGTCTCTATTTCACCTTCTACAGTTAATGTTTATATCTGGGCGAGAAAATGTCTTCATTTGATAATTAATACAAAGTAAACTCTGTAGAAGTTACGACTGTGAATTTTAATGGATGTTAATCTCAACAGTCGTCTAAGATTGTTTATTACAATGCTTTATGCTCGCCAATGAAGAAAAACACAATTGCCTATATAGACTTTTTTGTAACACAGCTGAAACAAAATTCATTACAATGCCTCCTTAAGATAAGTGTCCACAGGTCGGCATCGTACGTATCGGACGCGATCGGATTACAGACACGAGTATCAGCAATCGGATTGCCGATGCCACCTTCATCGCGTCCACTGATCGGCATTCCGTATGACGTCATCGGTACGCATCGCATGTAGGCATTGCCGATGAGCCGTCCGTACGATGCGAATCAGTGGACGCAGTTGTGTGAGTTTTAATACAAGGGAAACTAAAATCCGTTACGTACGATACGTCCCATACGTGCGATGCGGACCTGTGGACGCTTACCATTATACAGCAAAATGTAAGTTTTCTAACATTCTCTTATTCCATGTCATTTACAGTGTCTTGCAGCGCTGACATGTCAATAAAGCTGTGGGACTTCAACCAAACGTTCGAGTGCGTGAAGACAATGCACGGACACGACCACAACGTGTCGTCAGTAGCGTTCTCACCAAGCGGCGACATCGTCTACTCCGCCAGTCGAGATAAGACCATCAAAGCTTGGGAGGTGGCCACTGGGTAAGCACTACTATATTATTTAGATCATGGCCTTCCACATGTTCCGTCTTGCTTGCGAGGATGCCTGAACAAACTGGTTTGTGCGTGTGGACGGTAAGAAGGTAGCTCGCGCAGTTCCGAAATCTTTTTGTACAGTAATGGTTGCTCAGGCAGACTGGACCGGACTGTACAGGCAAGACTTAAGGTGTAGAGAGACCACAACAGATGCTATTATCCGGTCCATTATATATCATCTTTATGGAAGTCTAAATACAATTGATAGTTTGTTGACTAGCTTCCAAGTGGAGTCGCCCGTGTCTGACTCGAAAATTATATCACGGGAGCGTAACTCCGAGATGAACGGTATCCTAAGTAATATGCTGGCAGATCTATCCTATCTTTGAGCTAAGTTTCATCAGAATCCGTTCAGCTGTTCTGACACGATTGAGTATCAGTCATCAATCAAAACTATCGCATTTACAAAAGTAAATCAATTTTATAAAAATAAAAAGTTGTCGTTTTGGTAAAAGTTCACCCATACCTGTTTTTAAAGTCTCTAAATAAGTTCATTATGACATAAAAAGCCGGGTGCTCTAATTTCTACAGGATGTGGTATTTTTTTACCTAATTTCCTGCACTTTTATGCATAAGTTGCGGATGTAGAAAAAAAGTGTGCGAGTGTGTTGGCTTGCCATGTGTCACGTAACACGGATATAAATATTGTCGCTTTTGAATTATGTAAAGTGCACTTCAAATACAGTGTTAATGAGATGTTGCTTCTCGATTCTAATGAGTAACTGTGTCACTTTGTTCACTTAATATTTAACCCGTACGGGATTGAACACTCGACGCGCTGCGTAACAATGAATTACTCAAAGATTTTCTTAGGAAAGAAAAATTCAATCCGCTGCCAGGATTCGAACCTGCGGCCTTCGGATTCAGTACATCCGACGCTCATTTCCAACCGAGCCACCGAGGATCTTACCTGCCGCGGCGAATTCTTCCTTCCATTTCTAACGTCTCATGGTGAATTACTCAGTCCCTTCGCCAACCGTGCCGTTCAACAATTTATAACCTTTTAAATAAGAAGGAATTTTAACATTACTTTAACTAATGATCCGACAACTGGTCCTAAATGCACTTGATTCAAAATCCCTACACTCTGCGACCAAGCAAAGCGGGCCACCTTTCGTATCTTCAAGTACTGACACTGTTTCTCAATTCGGCAGGTATTGCATCAAAACGTACAAGGGTCACCGCGAGTGGGTGCGCATGGTGCGCGTGTCGCCCGACGGCACGCTGCTGGCCTCCTGCTCCAACGACCAGACCGTGCGCATTTGGAACGCAGACACCAACGAGTGCAAGGTAAGATTGGTTAAAGTATTCTAACTTTAAGATCCATAAAAGTCCATAATACTCTTCAATAGTTTACTTATACCAGTTTTCCCGGGTCGATGGAGCGTTGTGTTCCACGCGGAATGACGCGCCTTTTAGAGGGCCAAAGCCTGCCGGGGCCACGGGAATCACGAATTACCGTGACCCCGGAACGCAAAGGGCTATTGAAGGACAGTGGATTTTAGTCAGTACAAGTCTGACAGTCTCGCTCTGCCCTGGATGGGAGGACTCATTTGATGATTATACCACACTAAAAAAAATGCTGCTAGCCTGCATCAATCGACTTCTCGGGCAAAGGCTTCTTCTTTCTAGCCAGGCTTCCAGTTTCCTCGATCCAAGGGCAAAGTGAATCATTGATCGTAGGTTTTGTTGTCCCACCATCTTCTACGTTCTACCACGACGCTTTCTGACTGTGTAAGGGCTCCACAAAGTGGTTTAAACAGATTAGTCAACAAAGTAATTCAATCATTTTCAAATTGAAAGTAGGTATTGAGTTCCGAGTGGAACACTGTGATTTTATCGATTTGTGAACTTGACCCTTTGCCGCTGACAGGATGCTAGGTTCAACAAAAGATAAACGGGGCGAATGACCTGGATCTTACAGAAGAATCCAGGTCAGGGACTCATTATTTACTTCATTCACTCGGTAGTAGCAGACCGGAGTTTGGAAGTTGGCGGTATAATACCCCCGTAACTCAAAAACAAACACTCCGTTGTCCGTGCAGCGCCTAATCTCTCCCTCGAGTCGTGTCAGATTACAGTCCCATCGAACTATGGGCGTAAAGGATAAGAGAGTGCACCTGTGCCTGCGCACACAATTGTGTTTTTTTAACATGTTTCACGCAAATGGGTTGATCTCTGTTGAGATTGGCTGCTGTGGCTTAAATTGGTACGGTCAAGACTATTATTCATTTCGTTATTACCTACATGTTTACTCCTAAGGTTTTAGATTATTTCCTAAATAATCAGCAGGTTTTGGCTACCACTCTTGAACATCTACTTTCATAACTGTCCTTATAAACCGTACTTCCTCACGTCAGATGGAGCTCCGCGAGCACGAGCACGTGGTGGAGTGCGTGTCGTGGGCGCCCGAGGCCGCGGCCGCCGCCATCAACGAGGCGGCCGGCCAGGACAACCGCCGCGCCAACCACGCCGGGCCCTTCCTCGCCAGCGGGAGCCGCGACAAGTCCGTCAAGGTACGTTGAACTACGAACACCCATCTATTTAGACAATGAAGATTTATTCTTTATTTTTGGAGGTTATCCTTATTCCTTGTTGTATAGCTCTGTGTATTTCCCACACTGGAACTACTGGCTTTAAGACGAAGTAGGCCACCAGACGTCCGTGGCAGGCTTCCAGAACACCACAATTTAAGCTGCTAAGGTCAACTCCGCGAATACTGTCTGGCGGGTAGGACCGTACAATAAGCAATACAACAGGTCTGAATAACTACAGCAATACAACCCGAACTACAAAAAATTAAGTTTTAACAGTTTAAATGAACCATTTTTTCATTTAATTGCTGTGGTTATTCAGACTTTGTTTATTGCTTATTGTACGGTCCTACCCGCCAGACGGTCTTCGCCGAGTTGACTATACTATGTATCTGAAGACCAGGCTAAACTCAACAATTCCATGCACCCTTGATTGTCTATGCGACACTGAACACACATTTTAGCTAGTTCAGCTGAAAAAATGCCAGTCACCTGTGTTGGCAGCCATGCTGACTTCCCATGTCTGTCCTCACTAGTCGGTGATCTTAATTTATAATGTATGTACGTTTCGCATCTGTTCATAGAAATGTAACAATGACGATAAAAATACCTACTGAATGATCTGAGTAAATCATTCAGTTCTCTGCATTGGGAGAATTTATCTTTAGCCTGGGTAAATCCCTGCCAAATTCAATATATTCATGTAAACACCCAATGATAATAATATTCCACAACTATCACACAACGCCATTTAGTCCCAAGCTAAGCAGAGCTTGTATTATGGGTACTAGACGACTGATAAACATACTTACATAATATTTCTAAATACATACATATTAAATATAATAAATTGAAATCTCGCATTCTTTGAGAATCAATACAGGAAACTGAAAATCTAACCAACCCGACCTCGGCAGACAACAATATATTTTGTTTTGCAATAGGGTACATCACATATTCCGCAATACGTATTGTGCACATATTTCGTCGCACAAGAATAATTGCTCCTAGCATGTGTCACAAAAACATCAATACAATAAGTGCCGTGACCAGATATTTTGACCATGTGCCGATGCCGTAGCAAATGTGCCCTACTAAATAGTCAAATGACTAAAACACAGTTGTCAAAACCAATGTTGAGAAATCACTACAGTGCATTATGATGAATTCTTCAACAAAATCTGCACCAAGTTTACAGCTACTAATCGTCGCAATTTGTTTTCAGATGGCTCATTTCGTTTTAAATTAATTAATTTGATAAACAGCGTTAGGATAGCTGGGTTGAGATGTTCAGACTTTCAGTTTATATCTAATTGACGGATGCGGTATTGTCCTATTCCTCAACCGGTTTTTTTACCTGTAGAAACTGCATATATGTAGATCACTTAATTTTTGAAAATCACAAGTCAAAGGAACACATAACTGAAATCCTGTCACATCTCTCATTTTAAGATTTTTATAAATTCACTTTTGAACGGGCTTTGTCGCATATGCGACTATGCCACCCTGGTTTACAAAATACTTATTTTAACTTAACAAAGGCTTAGACTATCCTGTTTGATAAAGTAAATAGATTAAATCGAAATTCTATTTGGTTGCAATGTATATCTAAGAAAATAGTCTTGTTTGGTGTAGATCTGGGACGTGAGCACGGGCCAGTGCCTGGCCACGCTGGTGGGCCACGACAACTGGGTGCGCGGCGCGGCGTGGCACCCGGGCGGTCGCTACCTGCTCACGGCCTCCGACGACAAGACGCTGCGCGTGTGGGACGTCGCACACAAGCGCTGTCTCAAGACGCTCTACGCGCATCAACACTTCGCCACCAGTCTTGGTTCGATACTATTTTCTTTATTTTGTTATAACAACTTTTTTGTCACTTTGAGCAAGGCATGGAAGAGTGAGCATAAGCCAAAGATAAATAAATAAAGAATTTGCCATTGGCGGCGCTTCGTGGCGTGTTTCAAACATTTCATCTTACCGCCACGCACTAAGTCACCGCTCACAGCGGCAGCGGCAAGATCATGAACGGGCTGTTAGCTAGGCTAAGTGCTTTAGGTGTTGTTTTTGATTTTACTGTCGGAACTAAGTCTGAATGTGATATTGACAACTAATGTATGAGATTTACTCAAAGTGGCAAAGAAGTTTTGTATCTAACACACCATTTTAAAACTGCACTAACCTTCTTTTGTTATGCTCATACCTGGAAGGACTGACCTTGCTGGGTCAGATGCACCACTTCACACCAAGTATCTTGAGCACGCTCTCTGCCTAGCAGCCAATTTTAATACTTGATTTGTTTCTTCACCAACTTCGAGATATATCCCTCTAAAATAATAACTGGAATATTAATTAAAAAATTTATTTGAAAACAGCTTATGGAAATGATTGCCTTGGTCTTTATAAGACATAATTGTCCATATCTAAAATGTCAAAGTATAACAAAATTAATATTTTTTGTGAAAACCTGCAATCAAAACCAGGTATAACTTTGTAATACAAAAATGTTCTGTTATATTTTCAGATTTCCACAGGAGCTTGCCATTCGTGATATCAGGCAGCGTCGATCAAACCGTCAAAGTTTGGGAGTGTCGCTAAGAGCGTTGCCATTTTAGTAACTTAAACTCACCGATGATATCCTTATCATTTTTATTTCGCGTTGTAGCTACAATGAGAGCAATGCAAGCTGCTGTCATTATGGTCAATCATTTGTAAAGGAGAGACACTTTCGTCTTTGCCTTCTGCTCATTGTAGTTTTTTTCGTACACCTGACGATGCTATGTCTCCTTTATCTAAATTGGCGTAAACTTTTAGCCCCGATTCTCTTTTCGTGTTCAACTTCTTCGGTTAGTTTCACACATTCCATTAAAGTGTAATGGCATATAGTTTCTGTATATTTTTAGTTAAATTGATATTTCCGAATTTTGTAAAAATTTGGACCTACTTGTAGTTAGCAGTGACGTAGCATTCGTCATGTACCGCTCGCAACGATGGAGTGAGGACTAGCTCTGTGTGTTATTATTAAACTTTCAATGTCCTGTTTTATTTGATAGTTATTGTTTATTCGTAAAACGTTTAGATATAAATTTTATTTGTTATAAATAAGTAATTTGATTTATTACCCAGCCAATCAGATTTTGTACCTTGATTTCTTTATTGATAATGTTAGTTTTATGAAATTTGATATTGATAGTTATTCATGACAACCATTCAATAATTAAAGAACACACTTGAACTCATCATTAATGCTCCATCAAGTATTGTAGTGTACATAAGGCTTTTGATGTTTGTCTCAGCTCGATACGATGTTCATTATGTTTGTTAGCACTGCCGCCAACAACATTAATGAATATCTATGGAGACAACGAAACCGAAACGGAATACTGTAGCCACGTTTGTAGAATTTAAATCAATCGGTTTCCCAGAGACTTATTTTAAGTTTTGGCAATTCAAAACTTTAACTATAAGTTAGAAAAAGTTATATTTCAAAATTTTATTTATTTATATTGTCAAGTTTTTATTTCTTTGTCTCAAACAACAATTTTGTTAAGCGTAGAGCATTGAATTGCTAAATGAGTAATTGTAATACAATTCACGTTTAACATTATTAATTAATATCTGATTTTAACGCTAAGCCTATTTCATTTATGTCATCATAATTATGTCATAAGTAAATTAATGTGTGATATAAACTTTAATTAAAACTTTGAATTACAGGCCTGTTTAAGGTAGCTAGATTGAAAGAAAAACTTAATTGAAGCCTTTTTACCCGACTACGGCGTAGCCAAAAGGCAGGGTTATGATTTTCGCAGTATGTATGGAAGTTCCCTTTTGTGTCGACATTGCTGCACCGGTTGTCACCAATGGGGTTATTGTGGATTCCTCTTATTGATACGCATGTCATAGGGTGATGTATCCGTGGTCGGGTTTTAGTTTTTTAATTAAAAATATCTATTATTACTATCAATAGTTATTTATTGTAATACGGAATAATTTTGTTGCCTGGTGTTGTAGAGGTTAGTTCGTAGTGTAGTTTGCGTAGATACGCTCATACTGTTAGAAACAGCTGTGTTTAGTGCATGACATGATGCGAAGTGTACATTGCTTACAAAGTGACCGCCGGTAACACCACGCTAATATTTGATATTTACGGAGTTATCGCTTATAAAATATGTCATTATTGCTTTTGTATTTCTAATCGAGATGTATGTATCGTGCTACGCAGCTGTCAGGATAGATGCTAAACTTGGTATCTAGATTCTTATACAAGGATTATATTCGCTTTATCAGTGTGAATTCGTAAAATAATATGCTGAGACCAAGGAGATTGTAATAGTAGTGTTGTGGCGTATCTGTAGAGAGCGCTCAACTTAACATCTTGTAGGCATCTCTGTACCCATCTAGTGTACGATTGATAGTTAAAACATTGTTAGCTCAAAACTAAAAAAAAAATATATGTAAAAGCAGTTTTCTATTTGATATGTTGTTTTTACTTTATATTGCTAATACATCACAAAACACAATTTCTAGTCATTTTTATTTGCAATCATTTCCATTTTTAGATTAATTTCTTATTAATAGATAGTGCATGTTTTTATGACCCGAAATGTATTTTTTTAATAATAAATACAGCAAACTAGAAAAGCATTTGTATTACGGGTTTATGATATTGCAGTTTTATATGATATAGCAACCATCACCTTTTTGTGTACTAATCTTAGCACTTGTTGTACTAATGAATTAAATACAAATATTCTTACGAAAAATATCTGCAGATAGTATCTGGAATTGTTGTAAAACAAGGAGAACAGACTTCCTCGAAGGGCGCTCTCTACTGCTACGCGTGCTATATTATCTTGGCATAGAAATATAATCTCTTTGAAATATGGCAATCGCCTACTATAAATAATCTGCTGAACATAAAGTTCTACATAAAATCGTTTGTATTACAATTTAAGTATCTTGCACTTTTAAAAATGTAATTACCGTAAGAATAATATCATCAACGTAAGTTCTATCTACTTGCAGAATTCTCTTGATACATCATTTAAAAAATATGTTAGATTTTATCTACTGGATACAGAATAGCACTAAGAATATGCGACTGAAGTGTTGATGGGAGAATTTTGCAGTTACTCTAACTGCTGTAACTTGTCAAAATTAATTACCGAAACCCAAATAGATTTGGTTCGCGTTTCATGTAAATAAACAAGTATTTAATTTATTTTACTGTTTGTTTTTATTGTTGTTCCTTAGTGTCATCTCAGACCAAGACGCGAAGCTGCGCGCTTGTTTCAATAGAGCTACTCAAAATCTAACTCTATTTCCTACACGAAGATACACCTTTCGCGACCCAGCGTGGTGCAGCGCAATTTTAACGACTCAAAATCTTACTTTATTTACTACATGATAAGATACACATTTGCAGTATCATTGCGTCACGTCGCGTCTCGGTGTGAACTGACCGTAAATGCAAGCCCTTTCCCTCAATTCAATCTAGATCGCGCCTTCAATCATTTCTTCAAGGGGGTCCCATTTGCAAGAGTGCTTTTAAAAAAGCGCCGAAATAGAACAAAAATGCATTCCCAAGTCATATCTGTCCGAGGTCCGGCGCGATCTCAGGACAGCATGGAGACAACGACTGTCGCAACCGAGGCTCGGGCACGCCGCAATCGTGGCCGTAACCCTCTTTGAGGAGTGGCTGGTAAGACGTCACGGCGACGGCGTCCTGACCTATCGGATGACGCAGGTCCTCACCGGGCACGGAAGTTTCGGGAGGTACCTGTGTCGGATAAGGAGGAAAGAGACGCACAGGTGTCACCACTGTGAAGATCGCCCGGAGGACACGGTGGAACACACGGTGCAGGACTGCCCCACTTGGGCAGAGCACCGCCGTGTCCTCACGGAGGCGATAGGCGGAGACCTCTCGCGCCCGGCATTGGTCGAGGCCATGCTGCGGGGGAGACGGAGTGGGAAGCGGTCGCCTCCTTCTGTGAAGCAGTAATGTTCGCGAAGGAGAAGACGGGCTGTGAGAGGGAGAGGACAGCGTCCTCCCTTCGCCCCAACCGCAGTGGTAGACGCCCACGGCGTCGGGACTTAGGTTATTCCTTTACCGTGACCCCGGAACACGTCGGCAGACGATCTCCGGCCACCATAAATTTGTCAAAGCAATGTAGGCGCGGGCATGCGGACAGCGAGTAAAGGGCAACTCGCTGTCTGACCATGGACCATGGCCGGGTCGACGGCGCGTCGTGTTCCACGCGCGCCTCGAAGAGCGTCAGCAAATGACGGGGCCCCTTCTCAGAGGGCCAAAGGCTGCCGGGGTTGCGGGACTTAGGTTATTCCTTTACCATGACCCCGGAACATAAAGGGCTATTGAAGAACACCGTGGATTTTATTCAGTACAAGTCTGACAGTCCCTCCTGCCCTACCCGGGGTAGGACTCATTTGATGATTTTACCACGATAAAAAAAAAGTCATAACTGAAAAGTCACACGTTATGGCTTTTAAAGCCGTCCCTCCTGCCCTACCCGGGGTAGGACTCATTTGATGATTTTACCACGATTTTTTTATGGCCAACTGTATTTGATTTTAAGCGACGAGCAGCACTGACATGCACGAGCACTTTTCATACGTTAAAGAAACGCTGAGTTTTAACAAAATGGTAAATTGTACTTATATGTCACTGCCCAGCACTTAAAATCAAATACATTTGGAAAAAAGCGCCGAGCTTTAATAGCGCTGACATGTGAACAAATACACAGGAATGCATTGGTTCTATTTCGGCAGCTTTTTTAACTCCCATCAAAAAGCGCTCGTGCGAATGGTCTCTATGTGCGTTAAAAAAGCGCCAAGATAGAACAAAATCTGTTCACACGTCAGCGCTATTTTTCGAACTGTATTTGATTTTAAGTGTTCGATGGTGATAGTTTAATTTACCTTTTTATCAGAATGCACCGCTTAACTAATACCAAATAAAAAAAGCGGTCATGGGAAATAAGACCCCTCTCGCACGAGCGCCTAAAAAGCGTTGTATAAACCTCGGTGTTGGCGCTTTTTAAGCACTAACATTTTGATTCCATTGACACGAGCGCTTAAAAAGCGTAGCGGTAAAACTTCAGCGCTGACGATTTTGATTGTTCATAAAATCACTGGTATCCCGTGGCTCGCTCCTCAAAAAGATTTCTAATATTAGGAACCGCTGCCTTACTTAAGGTCAAACAAGTCAACATTTTTTCCATAGAAACTTCGTTGGGGTTTTACTCCACTATTTGACAAGGTACAATCGACAAAGTGGAATCATGACCCATTTTGACAATAAATCGTTTGAATCCGTCAAATTGACAAAGATCGAAGTCGTTACTATGGACATGTATGTTTACGCGAATGTGGACCTAATTGTATTTGAATTTCTGTACCAAAATAAGCTTATGGTGGGTCATAATTCCACTTTGTCGATTGTACATCCAAAATTAAACATGGTATCGTTTTGTCTCATTATTAATTTTGTCTGTACGGAAATTTTAAAATATGAATTGTAAAATATGAAGCAATTAAAAAGTTACGAGCTTCTAAAGATTCGTTTTTTTGATAATTTTAACACAACTTTAGGTGTAAATTAGAAGCTAAAGAAGCATCAAATTTCCAAAACGAAGTCCGTACCGACACAGCAAATTTATCGAAGAATTTAATAAATTTTATTTGAAATTAATTGGTGCAGTGGTTATTTCATAAAACCCCAACTTCCAAAGGCTTTTTCGTATTTTTTTACGCGCGCCTTTTACTCTGAATGATCGTGCATCTCACTGAATAAGTTTTCCCATGTTTTCTACACGGGGGGATGACGCTCGCGCACACATGAACAATGTGGCTCAATTTCCGGTGAAATATCATGGTTTTTGACCATGCCTGCCAGTGAGTTCGAGCTCGCGACTTGCGCCGCCTTAAGAGGGATGCTCCAACCAGCCTGCGAAATTAAAATTATCAAAAAAATCGCTCCATTTTGATAGAATAGAATTTTTTGATAATTTTTATATTTAAAATTATACTTATTACCGCAATTCATATTTTGATAAAGTTACAACATGTCACTGGCCTGCATTTTGCAGAAAACGTTAAAAAATTTGAATTTCGCGGGCTACATCGACGCAATCACTGGAAATTGGTTTTGTTATTGTTACACCTCGTGGCGCACTCTGATTAAAGCGGCTGCGTTTTTTTAGCGCATAAGTGAATAAAAACATGAACTATCGAATGGTCCATTTTTGTAACGCCCCAACGTCCAGCGCTGAGACGAGTTAATGAAAATAACCAGATGCACAACGTATTAGTGAATGTGACGGAATAGGGATAGAGACGAAACAGCTAATGAGACGAGTTGTTAATTAACGTAACCGAAAAAACAGTGCGCGATAAAAAAGCGCCGCGCCTTGTGAACACACGTGTGAATACATGGTACTTGTGGGAATGGGGCCTAGACCACAGATTACCAGATAATGCACTCCATGTACTTACACGCGCTAACTACCTACTGGCCGCCGGTCCATAGAAAGACCTTAGCGCAGCGGGTTGTCAACAGTCGCGCGACGCGCACGTACACATATTTCGGTCGAATTTATGTTAGTTTTGAAATTCTAAGATATGGTTGAAGAGATAAAAACTATTTTTACAGTTTTCCTCGTGATGCAGAGGTTTTTATTTGTTATGAAAAAATGTACGCGAAAAGGTAATGAATGTTAAAATGTACTTAATGTAACGACAGTATTAATTATGCTGTCGTTTATTATAAAGTTGTAGGTAGGTACATTCGATTATTTTAAACGTACCCACGACACAGGAGAAATTTCTGGTATGGGACAATTTTAAAAAACTTTTAACAATTAGTGTATATTTTTAATTTTCACTTGTTCCGTTGGCGGTCTGCAGGGGTCGAAACTAGTCAGTAAAATCAGTAAAAGTCAGTTAATTTTAGCATGGTCAGTAAAAGTCAGTTTTTTGAGAAAATTGTCAGTTTTTTCAGTTTTTTGAGATCAACACATATATTGCTCCATATATTTTTTTGGAACCTATTAATTATTTACTGACACAATTTTGCCTGTCTGTGTCATCCTTTTTACGCCTACCTTCTTCATTCTAGATTTTGCTTTAGAAATATATATCTTATAGTATACCTACTAGCAGCCAAACCATGTTGCTCGGGTTTCACCTTTCAAGTCCATTCATTTCATCAGTTGCAACACTTTTTCACATTTTCGCCACCCACAACCGCGACCAAACTTCCTTACATTCACCATGAGACCAAAGGGGAGATGATTGGAGTTGGTGGTCATAGAGAAAACCCTGTCTTCCCGTCCTAACATTAGCATTTTAAATATACATTTAGATTGTGTCAACAAAAAACTAGTCATTTCTAATTTTCTTAGCCGGGTCCAGTGATGGTTTGATGAGGGCAACTAACAGGATGCTCTATTACGATGTCTTGTGGCAACTTAATATTGTAGCATCATTATTTCGAGGAAAAAAGTCCAATCCTACTTTTTTTCGCGAAATAAATACATATTTTATTATTGTATGTTTAACTTTGCATATTTATACTCGATAACACTACTGGCATGTTAAAAGAAGGAATTAAGGACAAAGACTTAGTCGCTGTTAATATGGCCAAGACATTACTAGATGCCGCTGTTAAAGGAAGAAAAGACTACGAGGTCGAGGAGAAAATTAAAGAAGAAGAAAACGTACAAAAAATTATAGATAAAAAGAAAAATGCTTTGATTACTAACTTCTTCAAGAAATCATAATGTCTAATGTTTCTAACTTTTAATATTATTTGCATGATTGGATGTGTGTCATTTGCTTATTAACAAATATTAAAACTGATAACTATTTGTAAAGTTTTTAATAATAATAAAATAAAAACTTTTTTGAAAAAAAGTACCGACTTCAAAAACAAATACAAAAAAGTTTAAAATAACCTTTCTTTCGGAAGTCGGTGGCTTTGATTTTTATTATTTCATTGACTATTGCCACCGACTTCCGAAAGAAAGGTTATTTTAAACTTTTTTGTATTTGTTTTTGAAGTCGGTACTTTTTTTTTAAAAAGTTTTTATTTTACCCTTTTTAGTTTATTTATTAAATATTCAACCCAAATTCATGTAAAATACATAGTTTTCTTACATGATGTGCACTAATCTTGTAATCCGTCACAACGAAAAAAATCCATATCTCTAAAACTACTGAACCGATTTTGATGAAACTGCAGTGTACCCTAAGTTGAACAATACCTAGTACAACAAAAAAAGAATTACTTAAATCGGACTTGTAGTTCCGGAGATATACGTGCACAAACATAAAAACATACATACACTTATGAAATTTGGTACATTTGTTCAGACGCTGATATAGACTAACATATGCGAAAACTGGACAGTTCTGATAATATTACATACATACGGGTCGAATTGATAACCTCCTTTTTTTTGAAGTCGGTAAAAAGGTGGTGATGGTTGGCTATGGGGATGGTGGAGGCCAATAATATTTTTTTTTTCAATTCCACATGAAACTTTTATTTTAAGTTAGTTGAGATGGTCAGTAAAAGTCAGTTTTTTTAGATTTCTGGTCAGTAAAATCAGTATTTTTGAACACTGAACCTGTTTCGACCCCTGCGGTCTGTAATAAAATCTTGATAAGTTTATAATTATATTTGACTTACTTCCCGGCTTCCGATTGAGCAGATGAACTCGTAATAATAGGTACAGCCGAGTTTCATCAACTCTCGCTATTACGAATTATCGAATGTTTAATATCAAAAGGACAAAAAATTAGAGAAAAAAAAAAGGTTGCACTCCAGGAGTGCCGGTAGAAGTGAAAACTTTTTTGTTACTATGTTTTATTTTTAATTTGAATGACGTCTTACTCATTTTCGATCAGGGTCACGTGACCCTGACGCGAGTTTTGGTCACGTGACCCTGACGCGAGTTTTAAATTTTTTACCCATTACAGAAAAAGTGTACAACGCCGCTAAAGAAGTTTTCACTTCAAAAACTCTGAATTATTAAGTGTTGTTAAACAAACAAATTCGTACGAAAGTAAGTGTACTGTGTCAAAAAAACCCTAGGTACTAACATCATTGTCGACAGAGGCAGCCCTCGTATTTAGAATCTCCACGCGGCGGCGCGCATCTTCAAAGCGAAATTTACTTTACGTTTGTATGGTTAAGGCACATTTTCGTTCGCAGCGTCTATTGACTTGAAAGTGTGAACATTTTGTATGGAGTGAGTTATATGTAATATGTGCCTAGACGCCTTGTACGAATGCTTTTTTGCCTGCGTGCGTAATTAAATTTTTCAACGCTGTTTCATCTTATGGTGATAAAACTCTCTAGCGTATTACAAGGAATACGGACTTGGATTTTTAAATGTAATTATTATTCATTTATAAAATCGACTAAATTAAATTGATATATTGCATTATTGTGAAATAATGGAACTACACTAGTTCTGTATTATCTGTGTCGACGCAACGACAGCTGGCTGGTCGACGACAGATGACAGGGACAGCAGACGAAAGGTCACGGAAATCGGGAATGGAATTCACGCATTCGGTCGAATTCTCGTGATTATTTGTGCAGGAAATAATATTTGAAATATCTAATACTACAAAAATGGATGTGGAGGAGTGTCTCAAAGAATGGGAGGATCTCCTGGTTGACTACAAACGTTTAGAGGTATAGTATGAATAGCGATTTACGTCTGAACACTTAACATAATTTTATCGTCTGTTTTCATGGAAGTGAAATGCGTTGTTCACGATATTTTTGATTTGCAGCCTGTTGATGATAAACGGCATTTCAAAAATAAGAAAATACGATGGTTTTTCTGTGTTTATGTGGTGGTTATTATGCTTGTTAATAACATGCTAGTTCAATAATTTTCTTTCAAAAAATCATGATTTTGTGATAGAAAAAAGCATTATTTAACAAGAGATATAAATGTAGGGAATATTTAAAATTGTTTGAGTCTTTTTTCTTGTCGCATTCTTTTAGATTACAAACAAAGAATATGTGGCGAAATTGGAGGAGGTTGGTGAGTTGCAAGCAGCTTGTATGAAGGAAATCAACCACCAGAAGTACCGTATGTCCATCATAGCGGCCGGTCTGAAAAGGTCAGAACAATACAGTCAACATCATTAGTCTAAAACCTCATTTAGACAGCAAGAACTTGCATGCCAGTTCCACTAAATTGTGGTATTTGTTTGAGCAACTAAATTCATTGTATCTATGAAGTCCTCAATGTAACGCAACTCGCGTGCAAGTTCTTGCATCATCTAAATGAGGCTTCATAAGATAACATATTTTCCTATTTGTTGCAGACTACATTATTAAGGGTAAGTAATATATGATATAACTACAAAATCTCTAAAACTTACAAGAGATAACAACTGAATATATAATTTTATTTGATATAACGATCTTTTAGTATAATAAACGATTGACATAATTTTATAACGACTAATTTCTATAAGCATAACAATCAATGAATATAAAATCGTTTTGTATACCGCTCAAAAGACATAAAACTTATTTGGTCTATTTTTTTTTTCTTCCTGGCAAGTAATCTAACACTGATGTACCTAGTAATAGTACCACCTGCCGTGAATCTTCGACGGAGCCCCGCTTCGCGGGGCTCCTGTTTCTGCGTACAGGGTTTAAAGTAACCTAACACGAAGGGGATGGCGGGGTCTTTCAGACCCCGCCATCCCCTTCGAACCTAACCTGTCCGTGTTGGGGTGCCCCAAGTCCCGAGCTCGCTTCGCTCGCTCTTGCATCCTAGGTCAAATAACTGAAAAATTATACGTTTCAAACGTTATATGTAATGATTTTCGCTTTATTAAACGTTATATCAAATAAAATTATATGAAATGAGTTTTAGAGTAACACAAACATTATGTGTGGAGAAATTATATCAACCGTTGGTATATCTCACGTTGAGTATATCACGTGAACGTTATTGAAATGAAAATATATCAAATAACTTTATATGAAATGAGACGCACCCCATTATTAATATTAAACAATCATGATCAATAATGTTGAGTGTTGATCTATTGAACTTTCCTTATACCTAATCTATCTGGACAAATAATAGTGTTGACTGCTCTTAATGATTATAGTAATTAGATTGTAAAATCCAATTATAACACTGGACTAGTCTACAACTGTCATAACTCTAAACGAGGCAGCTTTGATGTGTCTGAATCAATAGATACATTCTTTTATAAAAATATTTTTGTACTCAATCAAGAACTCTTATAAAATTGATAGATCTGCATTGAGCAGTTGTCAAGTATAAGCAGCAAAATTGTTAATATTTATTTACATCTCTAAAACTCTCCTCAAAAATCATCTTTATCTGTAAAACTTTTCAAAATAAATATATTACAGTACAAAATGGTCATAACGGATAATTAGTTATCAAAACCAATATCAGAATAGTAAAAACAACTAAAAAAATACTAATGACAAGTAAGCTTTTTAGTTTTTTGTAAATGTGTGATGATAGCTCTTGTTTTTATTTCCAAGTATTTTGGTTTCCATTACATTCCTAAAGTGCCTCAAGCAAGTACAGTATGTCAATAACCCAAGTGTAAAGATTGACAGATAAAAGAAACATAAACTGTAGAAATAATCATGTTGTTCTTGCTTTCTTTGTGTAAAACAAAGTCTTGAATCTTAACTGTGATAGTGAAATATTTTACTTATGAATGATTATGTACAGCCACTATTTACAAGAATAATCAAATACAATATGCAAAATTCATACTTACATGATTTTTTCTTAAAGTAGTAATGATTAAAATTTTGCGTTTTCATAAAATGATACCTAGTATTTTAGAAGAAAAAAGATTGTGATCACTTTGAAAAATTTAACAAAATGTTACAGTAGATTATATTAATATTATTTCTCCTCCTTTTATATTCTTTATTTAAACATAGATTTAGGGCGACTTTCACCAAAAGTTAAACATGTTTAAAATTTTATTTAAGCACAAAATTGTATTGAATTTTGTCCTTAAATAAAATTTTAAACATGTTTAACTGTTGGTAAAAGTCACCCTTAGAATAAAAACAATAAAACAGTTCAATTGTTTTCCATACCATAAAAACATGGCTTAAGCTAGTGATCACATATTTTTTTTAATGTGTCTGTACTTATTTAAGAGTAGAAACAGATTTTAGAGAAAGCCACTTTTGCATTTTGCTAAATATTTACACTTCATTGGATGTGACTGTTCTTGCAAGCAGGCCGCTCTGTAAGAGGGAGTGGGATGTAATCCACAACTCGGTTCCAGTGGGGGTTTGTAGAAGTTAAATTTCTTCAAATCTTTTTAGTTCATTAGACATGCCAGTTGCCTCACAATGTTTTCCTTCATTGTTTTGAAATATGATAAAATCAAATTAGAAATGTTCTTCATAAAATAATGTCTTAGTTTTGGTTGCAATCAATCAATTTTATGACAGGGTAAAAGTGTTTTATCAGCTGTAATCAGTAGGTAAGTACTGATTAATGAGATTAATACAAATCGATTTCTTGTTATTTACATGGATATTATGTAAGAACAAGTGCTAAAGAAAAGAGATTATGCTGGATGAATTGATAACTCTATAATAAATCCGCCTCCTATAAATTATCAAAAAGTAATAATGATTTGAAAGAAATGTACTAGAAATTGAAGTTTAAAGACTTGACAAATTATTATCAATCATTCAACACCATGCCTCCATTATTGAATACTCCTCAATCTTTCTAATGCGAGGGCCACACTAACAAGGAATGCCGTTAATTTTCGCGGTAATAGACGTTATTCGTCTTACCATATTATAAAAAATAAATATCTGTTGAACACGTCTATAAAAACTGTCAACGTCATAACGGCATTTCACTTTGATATATTTTAGGGTCGTTTTGCAGTTACACTTATTTAAGACAAGTTTTCAACAATGTTTAAGTTAATTATTTTTAAACGCAATAACGCATGCGACGCGCATTGTAAAGATGATTTTTGAGGAAAGAAAAATTCAGTTGCAAGTGGGATTCGAATCTGCGACCCTCTACTTTACCAAAAACATTCAAACGAGGAAATAGAGAATTTCAGCTTGCAAGTGTGAGTTACGATAACATACCTAGTTGGTAAAGCGTCTGGAGTGAAGACGCGGGTTCGAATTCCACTTGCAACTGAATTTTTCTTTCCTTTTTTTCTTGTGGTACGACGGTAAATGTTCTTATAAACAAAATGAACTGATAGATTCAGATATTGTGAGAAATTGTGGAGGCGAGGTTGTCACTTGTCGATCACAATGCACATCTCGCTTGCCCTATTTTGATAACTAATATTCCTAATTGAATCCCCAAACAGGCTAGATAAGAAAGCGGTGACTAAAGATGATCGCGTCGCAAACTTGGAGAAAGAAATTATGAAAAGGAAAGCTATGTTGCGTGAGATCAATGCAACGCTGCCGAAACAGAACAGTCTCTATCTGCGCATCATACTCGGAAATGTCAACGTGTCGATTCTTAACAAAAACGACAAGTAAGTTCAAATATTTAAAAAGTTTCTCTCACGTTAGACATTTATCTTGTAACGAGGGTGCGTTTGCAAATATTGATATTCAAATACATATGTCATACAGATCTAGAGTTACTAGATCCCAAAAATATTTGTTCCATATCTTAATCGGACCCGCGATACGCATCTCAGTAACCCATCGCTCAGCCACTGCGTTCTGTACCGTCAGAACATCAACTGTAAAGCTAAAATTTTACATGATTCCTTTTTTGACCCCAAGGACCGTGATATTTAATCTCCAGATAAGAATTCATATTTGGGCTCAATTTACATCCGAGACGCGATGCTGCGTGCACAAAGGGTTGTCATCTCAAAAATTTAGATACCAGGAGACGCGTGAAAACCCCGGATTTTAAAGTCCAGAACCCGGACTTGAGTCGCTCCGTGGCAACTGCGTCAGGGGTTGGGGGGACGGTGAAGCGTGCGTCGGTCGCGAGCGACCCAATACATTAAATTTTTAAACCCAGATTACAAATGAAGCCTCTCCCGGACGCTCCCCGGAGGCCCTCTAAACTAGGACAAATCCGGTGAAACCCGGACGAATGCCACTCTATGCACAAACTGCACATTTCAATAGAGCGACCCAAAATCTAACAATTTTTAACATTAATTATTTACTACAAGAAAATATACACATGTCACCCATGACACGAAGCAGCTCTGCGCCTTGCGCGCGTTTAAATATCGACTCAAAATCTAACGTTATTTACTACACGAATACATAAATATTCTGACTGACATTTAGAGATCTGAAATAGACGCTGAAAGAACACTAAGTAAAACCATCATGAAGAACAGTCTACATTATTATAAGGACTGGAAAATTGAAACTTGCTTTGGTAGCATACTAAGGATCAACAATAACATTCAGAGGCCTTACCACGAGCTCTTAACGCGATCCATTTTAGGCTGTGGGAAAGAGACGTAGCTATACAAGTCGTCTAGCGCCATCTCTTTCGTACAGCCTAAATTGGATCGCGTTATGAGCGTGGTAAGGCTTCTGAGGTACATACGGTTTGGCTTGAAATATGAGTCTTTGGTCACAGCTGCATTCAGCTATGGACGACGGGTACGAAACGCTGAATAGAAAAATATACTTAAACAAAAAAACCTGTTCACTAAAAACACAATTACATCATTCTCTCTTTGAGTATCAGATTATTACATCTGTTTCTAAAACGGTCACAGGGGCAGGCGGTCAAACAGAATGCAACGATCACGTCAAAATAACATGTTAGTACTAAAGAATCTGTGCTAAAACTATAGACATAATTCTTGAGAAGGTTAAGACGCCGACCTCAAAAAGCGATAGAAATAAGCGTAGAACTTCTGGTTTGCATTGCAGTTTAAATTTCAAGCGTTGGAACAACAAACGCGGTACCTTTAAAAGTTTAAACAAAGATCTCGCTGTTAGGCAACTTCCTTAGGGGAAAGGTCGATTCGACGTGAGCGGAACAGCCAATAAAACACACCGAACACCTACCGATCAATATTATATTAGACGAATACAACAAATTCAATCAATTGCCTCATAGAGACGTCTGGCTGTCTTAGCACGTGTCATGGAACAAACACGTGAATAAAGTAAAGCGGCGTTTATCTTCGCTTTTATTACATTACTGATAGTCATAAATTGAAATTGTATAGATCTAATGTCCATTTATTTACATTTTAGTACTGTACTGTGACGAAAGATCGTTTATATAAAATATATTAATTTATAATTAAAAATACATTGAAAGCACGCGCACTATTCAAAACTGTTTCTTCTTCCTGGAACAATCTGTACAAACTAAAATCTACGCATTCTTTTTAATATTTCAAAAGTCATCTGAACCTCTCGTTGGATCCTAGTACCTATAGTTCCTAACAGGTAACTCTTAGGGTCGAGACACACCGGAATGGCAGCGACAGACGTGGCGAGCGCTTTCAGTGTAAAATAAATCAAGAAGATACCGAGGCGCGGGGTCTGGAGGTCGCGCGAGGCTGCCAGCGGCGACCCTGGCGGCCGCTGCCGGCCTCTGCCATTTCGGTGTGTCTCGGCCCTTAAACAGTCCCAAACGGCAAACCCTCGAGAATAATGTATCTTTCATATAGGTCTCACAGTTTTCGAGACTAGGATAATCTTCGCACTTATACAAACTCACAAAATTCGTACGCTCTCTATATAATAGTATCTATTGATGAAGTATATAGGATAATATTTTAGCAAGAACATTAAAGAAGATAGCAATATAAATATGTTCGATAAAATAATCCGTGGACCCAACATATTATAGGATAGCCCGCGTAATGTGTCAAGGAAAATATAGCGATATGGATATAGGTAAGATGCAAACGGTCCATTAAAACCGACCTAAGGGTTAGGCCGTGAGGCTAATTGTCGAGAAACAGACGTTCTAATGACGCGAAAACACTACTTTCTAATGAGTAGAATGTCATCTCACGTGCCGAATCTATGCAATGCTCTCCAGCTGCAAATGACTCACTTACTAAGATACCAAAGTACACATTGTTCTTGCCTTGTTTTGGTAAGCAGTAATCACCTATTAATGTTTACTTCCTTAGTAACATAATGCAACCCAGTTACATGCCGAAAGAAATTGCACGCAAGTTGCATGCAAGTTTCTTTTCATTGCGGACTCATAATGAACAATGAATTCAGATAATCAAACAAATACCTCAATGTTGTCAAACTTGCATGCAACTTGCGTGTTATTTCTTGCATCGTCTAATTGAGGTTTTAGGAACCTCTACCCACTCTTAAAATGTTAAATATTTCTAATTTAAAACTACCTATTCAAGTCCGACCAAGTGTGTGTCGGAATCGAGCACAAAGCCACAAAATGGCAAAAAAATATCTGTTGTAAGCTTCGTTGTATGGGAGGCTTCTTAAATATTTATTTATTTATTCATAATAACCAACTTGAATTTACAGTTTAAATGTATTAATGTGTAATATGTATTTATTGGGTATTAAAATTTCAACTGTAACTGGGTATCAGGCTATCACGGTTCTTGAAATACAGTCTGGTGACAGACAGACAGACGGTGTCATAGTAATAGGATCCCGTTTTACAGTTTGGGTACGAATCCTTAAAAAAAGTATTTCATGCTTTTCTGATTATTATTTTTTTCCAACAGGTTTAAATACAAGGATGAATATGAAAAGTTCAAGCTGATCCTCAGTGCGATAGCCTTCGTGTTAGCTGTTGCGAATCTTTACATAGATTTCAGGTAACTAAAGGTTTTATATCCATTTTACAGCCATTACAAAAAAGCTATGGAAAACTGCATAAAAAGTGCAATGTTTATTTATGCTTTTATCACCTCTATGGTATAAAGCAGAATTTTATTGGTCCTATTTATTGATTACTGCGGAAATCAATTGTCATAAGTTTAAAGTCCTATCTATAAATTATGATTCATATGTAAATTAACTGTATAAATAATTTGTATGAACGTTATTGTTAAAACTAAGTTCTCAGTTCATAGTTCAAAGTCAATGCAGCGGCTTATCAAAACAGAAATTAATTTCGATTTATACAAGGTTAAAGTAATTTACTTTGCGAAACTTCGTAGATTGATGAGTATCGGATATCTAAACAGAAACACTATAAAAAGTTAATTATTTTTACAGCAATTTCGATTAATTTGTTAACTAAGTTTCTTTTTTTTTGTAAAGTTTTGTGAACAGACAGGGAAAAATGGGCAGCTCTGGAGGGGGCCTCATTCACCCTCAACTGAGAGGGGTTCACAAAACTGTCAGACACGTACATGATTAAAATCCATGGTGTCCTTCAATAGCTCTTTACGTTCCGGGATCACGGTAAATCGTAAGTCCCGCGTCCACACTGAGCACTACTTTAAATATGAATTCAGTAAACACGGTTTTGCAATTTCCATAACTAACTCTAAAAAGAAAAATAATAAATTCCGTTTTATTAACCAACGAAAAAAAAAGGAGGAGGTTCTCAATTCGACATGTATATATTTTTTTTAGGCCATTACAATTAATACTGTTGTTCCTCTTGGTATGGTATTACTGCACGCTGACTATTCGCGAGAGCATCCTCAAGGTGAACGGATCCAGGATCAAGGGATGGTGGCGCCTCCACCACTTCATCTCAACAGTTGTTGCTGGAATATTGCTCATCTGGCCGCAGAATGGAATATGTTCAGACACACGTTCATGTGGTTCATCGCTTATATCAGTAAGTATTAATATCTTTATAACAGATAGTAAGTAAAAACAGAGACATCACGATTAAAATAAATTTGAAAATAGGGGAAGTTTTCCCTAAGTTGAACAATACCTAGTACAACAAACAAAGAATTACATAAATCGGACTTGTAGTTCCGTACATTTGCGAACAGAAACATATAAAATACCAAACATACACTTTGGAAATTTGGTACATTTGTTCAGACCCTTATATTATACACTAAAATAATACGAAATCTGGGCAGTTCTGGAAATATTACATACATACGAGTCGAAATTATAACCTTCTTTTAAAAAAATAGTAGACAAGAGAGGAAATAAAAAGATAAAAATCATTTCATACACTTTTGTCGAGAACTGTACTAGGTCATACTTTTGTTTTGGAGTGCACTTGGCCAATAAGTATACGTTCTTATATACACTTATTCCGTATCTTCTATACAATGCGCGGTTGTTAAAATAAATATCAGTATCAATAAAATATGGATCAAACGATTAACTAATAGATAGTGCACAATTTAATAAGCCCCAGTGATAATTATCTTTTACGGTTATTTTTTTTTTGCTGCAATTATGATAAATTCTTAGCAGTGATAATAATTACCTAATTGCTTTATTAGTAAGTAAATGCACTTGATGCCATGCCATAATAAATAAGTTCAGAAAATATTGAAGATTAATAGACTATTGTCATATGAAATTGTATGTAAATATAAGCCTTAATTAAAATAGTAACACTTGATTAGAAATATATTCTCGTTTTTTATGTTTGAATAATTCCGTAAATAGACGTAACGTGTTCTTTTGTAACTTATTTCCTGGTTACTAAACAATACAATATCCATACATCATTACATGTAAATACGCAATTTTCATGAATACTCGTAATGTGTATCTAAGTAGGTAATCTAAACAAAATTGTCGTCTCGCTGACCATGACTGATGATCTGAGGTAATGTCATAAGTCATAACCGCTGTACCTACTTAGTGGCACATTGGTAGCGCAGAATTATGTGATGTGTAGGCGAGTCTCGTGGCCCGAATTCAGTCGTCACTAAATGATTGCGTAAGACTAAAGGTTGATCGCGCAACGTGACTTTTCCCCTTCCGTAGGGGACTTAAATTTATTTGGCTTCGCAAATCTGGGGATCACTTAAAACGTTTTTGTAAAATATACGTATAGAATCCCGACTATGCCAAATTGCTGCTTTTCCAAATTTTTATTTAAACACGATTTCAGTAAGATTAAAATGATGCTTTACATTATGTTTTGTTTATTTTTAGGTGTAGTCCAATATATGCAGTTCAGATATCAAAGTGGTGTACTGTACAGGCTAAAGGCATTAGGAGCACGGCATAATATGGATATAACAATAGAAGGATTCCACTCATGGATGTGGCGAGGACTCTCGTATCTTCTGCCCTTCTTATTTGGCGGATACGTGTTCCAGCTATACATAGCATACACATTGTACAGTCTTAGTTATCACCCGGATGCCACATGGCAGGTATGTACTTGACTATATTTACATTTATTACTTCAACTCGGTGCTGATACTCAGTATTGCTAATTAATAACACGAGTCATAGATAGGAAATGTCGGAAACTAAGAAATTATACTAAGAGCGAGTTTTTTCATCAGTAGTTAACTATTGTTTAAATCCCATACATTTTTTCAATAAATGGTTTAAAAATGTATAGGAAGTATCAATTTGTTTAACATTTTTTTAAACAATTGGCCCTAAGAGCTATTTTACAATAGTTACAATAATATCGAATTTTATTCCGTTGCTATGCCATGAATGTGCTGACCTTAAAACAGTAATTACTGAGATATCACTCGACTCTTTAAGCAAAAGTAATTAACTGCTCTCAGATTAACATATTAAAAGAAGTGAAAATAATTATGTAGTGAAGATAGATCACGTCAACTTTCACATTTGTAATTAGTGTTTCACATTATATCTGAAAAACGCGGCACAAAGTCGACTGTAAATTAATATTTAAACAATAACTTGAACTTACTAATATCGTAATAGAATAATATATAAAATGCATGTCCTGTAACAAATCAACAACAGATCCCAGCATTAAGTTTATCATTCCTGACGATTGGCATCGGGAACTTCGCGACGACTCTCATCGTGATCCCTCAGAAACTCAACGAGCAGGTACAGTGGAACTGAAAGTCTGAAACGATTGGACAACGCAACGCGTCTGACGCGCGCCGCACGCTGTGTGATGTAGTGACGTAGACATGTAGACCTTACAGCATGTAGGCTGAAGATGACGTTACCTGCGCTAGCCTTTAAAAACCTACAACTGTCACTTTTGACAGATGGTACGCTTACGCACAAAATCGATAAATTAAATTAATTTAGATTTTATTTAACTGTTACACTCGAAATATCAGAAATGTAAAAGCGCCGCCTTCAGTTTAAATGCTATAAGTAGATAATTAAATTACGGAAAGCACTTGGTTTATGTCACATTAGCTATTAAATCTCAAGAATGACGCAATCAAATGCTACTCCAATTAGTATGCTTTCAGACAATCTTAATTGTTTTCATTATTAGAATCATTGTGTTGAACTCCAACTGTTATTTATTTAATGCATTAAAATATTAGAATTATATAATTCCGACACATATAAATAAGTCTGAAAGCATAATAATATAAAAATGTAGCTCTGATAAGTTATCGTTTAAAATGAGTTTGACAAACTATTATTACGTAAGAACACCTACTTTTTCTTGGTAATTAGCCTTACAGCAATGATTGAACTAAAAATTCATAATTTTTTGCACCTTATACATAAATCTTGTGACTAGCATTGTAAATCGATATAAAGTCACTAAAGTTCCTATGATTCAGCTCTTTTATACGTAACTGTTCTAGAGTATTGCTGTTTTTTTAATAGGTAGGTAATTGTAAACACATTTCCCTTATCAGAGCTATAGTGTTGAAACTCGAATGCATTCTTAGTGTTGGATGTTTTGGACCCGTGGACCAATTTGTTCTATCATAGTTCGTAGAACCTTTGATTTTATATTTATTTATTTTCCGGTGTTTCGTCATTGTTGTTTTCGAATATTGTAGTACCTACTTATTTATTAATCTTCTTTTATATCTAAAAGCTACTATTTATTAAAAAAAAGTAATTATGAATGACTGACGCGTATGCGAAAAATTTTCAAATCGTTGGCATAATTTTACTATCCTCATAATTTACATTTGATTTGAATTTATGTTTTCAAAAAGTTAGTAACTTACGGAAAAAATAACGATGTTTTTTATAACACTACTAATCTGTATAAAATTTAATTTATCCTAAGTATGCTACTATCTAACACTCCAATAACTAAAATATTAACATCTGTATATATTGTGAAGCTAGTTTATATTATTTATTATGTGTACTTTTCTATTTTCAGTAAATAACTGGACTACATTTTATACCTATTCGTTTTTATACGGAGTCTGTACCTATTAAATGGATTTAGTGTATATTTCTGCACATTATAATTATTTAGATGAAAAGGTTTCACTGTACATATTTAAGTATTTTAATTGAAATATATAATAATTTTGCGTTTAATAATTTATTTAAGTAAATATAATTTGGAAGACGAACAAATTTTGTGCCAAAAATGTATTTTCTGATTTGCTTTTAAGTTTTTGCTTAATGTTATATTTTAAAAGTATGCATTTTTATGAGTAGAAATTAGCTTTTATTTATAGCTTCGCAGTTAATATAGCTCGCTTAGTCGGGCAGTATGTGATTTGCTTCTCATAGCACTGATGTTGATATGCTCTAGTGACCTCAGTTACATAACTTAGGACATTGACGATTGCAAAGTAAATGGTGTTAGTGAAATAAATAAACGATAAATTGTAGCATATCCTTGTGCAAGGTTATATGCATAAAGGCAAACAAGAATACGAAACAGATGTGGAATACAATTAATAATATAACTCATCGCAAACCAAAGAAAAATTTTAACTCGGAACTATTAGAAATAAAGAGCACCCCTCACGCTTCAGTAGACCACATAAATGATTATTTTTCTAACATTGGGAAAACCCTGGCTGAAAACATTAACTCAGCAAACCGACCACAAATCGAACACAAAAAATGCTCACAGGCTTCCTCTTTTGTGCTTCTTGAAACGGATCCTCGAGAAGTCTATAACGTGCTAATGGGTCTCAAATCTGAAAGCGCTCCAGGCTGGGATAATATTACCACAAAATTCTTAAAAACTGCCCATGAAATAGTCGTACCCATAATCTCTCATCTTGCTAATATGTGCTTTAGCCAAGGGAAATTTCCACCAGCTCTGAAGCAAGCTATTATTACTCCTGTGCACAAGGGTGGAGACAGATATGATATTAATAACTAAGACCTATCTCTGTCTTGCCTGCAATATCTAAAATAATTGAGAAGTTGATAAACATAAGACTAACCAGTTACACTAATAAATATAACATTACTTCTCAAGCTCAGTACGGCTTTAGACAAAAACTGTCTACGGAGGATGCAGTGACTGCACTAACTTCTCATGTTGTTAACCTAGTGGATTCAGGTAAAAAGTGTTTAACAGTATTTCTTGATCTGAGAAAGGCTTTTGATACCGTCTCTGTCCCCATTCTTGTGCATAAACTGGAAGGTATAGGTGTAAGAGGAATCCCGTTAGCATTACTAAGAGATTATCTACATGATCGTAGGCAAAAGGTTAAGGTAGGCGAGTATATAAGTAAGGAATCATACGTGACCTATGGCGTCCCTCAGGTAGCGTACTAGGACCTACCTTATTTTTAATATATATAGACCACCTCTGCAGAATGATGCTTGAAAACGGTCGCGTATTCTCATACGCAGATGATACTGCAATCACTTTCTCAGGCGATACGTGGGTATCCGTATATCAATCTGCTGAAAAGGGTCTTGCCAGGATTGCTGAATGGTTGAATTCACATCTTCTAACACTAAATATCACAAAAACAAAATATATTGCATTTACCATCTACAACAACACTCAACCTGGACATAACGTAACACTCAAAATCCACACCTGTCATAATATGTCTGGGGCACATTGCTCTTGTGAAAATATTGAGAAAGTGGCACACATAAAGTACCTTGGTGTTATTGTAGATCAGCGGTTATCTTGGCATACTCACACAGAGATGGTCATGGCCCGTACGAGAAAACTCATTTGGATATTTAAGAACCTAAGACATGTAACTACTAAAAAAATGTTGACTTTGATTTATGTTTCTCTTGCTCAGCCAATTCTGATTTACTGCATACCTGTGTGGGGCGGTGCGACTAAAATGAAGTTTCTCGAGCTAGAGCGTGCACAGAGATCTCTTATCAAGGTTATGTATTCCAAACCATACCGATTCCCAACCAATGAGTTATACTCCCTTAGTGGTATTCTCTCAGCTAGGAAACTATATATACTCCATGCTGTTTTAAATTACACAAAGTCCTGCCTTATGACCCCCACCTTCGAGAATAGAAGACGAAAATACTGCGCTGCGCCCGTTAAATTTGTTAAGCAATATACGCTAAAAGACAGTTCACCACAAATTCCGCTGAGCTTTATAATAAAATAAATAAGCTAATTAACATCTATCCCATGGCTTATACGGAGTGCAAAAAGGCAATAGTTGAATGTTTAAGACAATTTTAAAAAAAATGTGACCGCCTTCAAAATTAACCACATAAAAGGGTAAAATAACCTACAAAACTTTTCTTTCGGAAGTCGGTGACTTTTTTGATTAATTTCATTGAATTTTATGCCAACTTCCGAAACAAAAGTTTTGTAGGTTATTTTAAAAAATTTTTGTGGCTTGTAAGTTTGAAGGCTGTCACATTTTTTTTAGAAAAAGTTTTTATTTTACTCTTTTTAGTTTAAGAATTCAACCAACTTCTTGTCAAATAAGGTAGGTGAACCTTAGGAAGCCACACTAACAAATAAACAGTAATTATTCGTTTATTTACTAAAAAAATAAACCTAACAAATATTGTAGTAATACTTTGTTTTATTACTTATCATAAGACCACTTTTTTGAATTGCAGATTTAATCAATATTAATTAGACATAAGTTTTATTGAACTCTACCAAATGGCCTAACTGGGAACAGGGGCTTCTATGAAGGCCATCGTAATAAATAGGTTATTTAACACTAAAAGTTACTGTTATTGCTACGTTAAAAAGAAGTGGTTTATATGATTGTTATATAATAAAACAAAGTATCACTTTAACATTTGTTAGTTTAATTTATGCAATAAATGAATTAATAATAACTGTTTATTTATGAGAGTGGCCTTCCATGGTACACCACCTTAATTTTACGTTGTCTATTCCCGATATCCAAGAAGCGAGGGCCTGTTACGTACTACCAAAATAATAGCGCGAGCGATTCGCGGCTGCGTCTTTGATTTTCAGTTGGATGGATCTTTGTAAACGGAAGCAATTTGTCATCACATGGCAATAACTACGAAATTTTAATAATTGGCCTCCGAAGGAGCATGGCCTTCCATGGTCCACCCACCTTACATAATTTTCTTACATGTCCACTAGAATTTCGTAATCCGTAGCACCGGTAATAACATCGTTAACATCTCTTGCATTCATTCTATCTCAAAAACTACTGAACCGATTTTGATGAAATTTGCGGTATTCTCTAAGTTGAACAATACCTAGTACAACAAAAAAAGAATTACTTAAATCGGACTTGTAGTTCCGGAGATATGCGAACACGAACATAATTTTCTTACTTCAGGAGTTGTACCTTCCATCATCAGCTCAGCTACATGAGATGATGATTTCTATACGCAAGTACTTGAATTACTTCATAAGATTTGCGAAAAACTATGTGTCAGCTAATAAAATTTGAGGGTTGCCCTCGATTTCTCCAAGATCCAATCATCAGATCCTAAAATGGTGACAATGGGACCACACGGGAAGCACCAGCTTTCGATTGAAAAAAGAATTATGAAAATCGGTTCACCCAGTCGCAAGTTATGAGGTAACAAACATAAAAAAAAAAAAAAAAAAAAAAAAAAAAAAAAAAATATACAGTCGAATTGATAACCTCCTCCTTTTTTTGAAGTCGGTTAAAAACTGAAGACCTATGATGAAATTGAACTATTTCTGCAAGCTACATCAACATCAATTTGAGATAGAAGTTTTTCACACATGCACCGCACACATACGCATACAAATGCGTACACATACACACATACACACATACACTCACACAAATACACAGCACATACACAAATAAACACACACACACACACTACTTTGGGTCGTAATTTTTAATTATTTTTATTATTATTTTGCTATTTTGTGCACTATTACCATTCCTTATATTGTCATCGAGGAGCGGGGCCTCCTAGCACAGGTATACTTTTTACTTAAAAGGGGGTCCCTGTGTAAGATTTATTGTAAAAGTTGTACAAGTTTCTGCAATAAACTTTTTATTTTTTATTTTTTTATTATTATTTATATGCATCAACACCTACATGCTTACAGAATAATAATTTCAGTGTACGAGTACCTATACCTATAATAAACCTTTTTCTAGATCGATTTAAACGTATCAAATTAAATAACGATTATGAAAAGGACATCATAGAGATGTTTGCATGAGTTACTGAGGTACTATTTATTTGAGCATGTTTTAATATTTATTAAATCCCCTCTGAGTGCTTCATCTAGTTAAATAGTTTTATATTTTGTCATTTGGTGGATTGGAGCAAAGGAGTGTAGAATAAAATTTTCCCAACCATAAAACCTAAAATCAGAAATGAAATAAGGAAAACATAGTGAGGAAACCGGGCATGTCCTAAAATCAGAAATTCGAAGGTATGCAAGTTTACTTTAAATCCCTAGCGGAAATGCTACAAACTGATTTATTATACAGGGTGTCTGTTTCATTTTGTCATGCTTCTTACCGCTATAAACATTCTCAAAAACCTTAATTATAACGTCCGATCGATTTTTATCGGTGGCGAAATGCGATAGCATTTTTCTTATATATTTTTAAACTGCAAATTACATTCATAATCAAATCATTTTTTTTAATCTGTTGAATATGAAGCGAAAGAAAGACTGGTCACTTCTCACTCTAACTTGTGCTATGCTGTAGTTTTTATATTATAGTTTATAATGCAGTTCACATGAATACAATTATTGTATACGAAAGGCACAAATATTTCATTTTATATTTCGTTTTTAACGACATCACACATTTTGTCCAAATGATTTTTTTACAAGGGTTTCTAGAAACATAAGAATTTTATGTCAATTATATCAAACATGTAAATTATGGACATTGATAAAATAAGCTGGTAGTAGATCTAGATACCTATAGATTATAATTAGAAAAGCCGTCCTTAAATAATAAATAATGGTTATTATGATATTGTTGTGTTATCATTTTATCAAACTTGTGACAGGACTAGTCGTATTATTCTAACACCGTTGATCAACTGTTTAGTACGTTGGACTTTATGTAAGATCCATCCACTTGAATTCCTGATGTTATCATTTTGTTGTGAAACACCGATATCACAACAATTACCTTTATAGTAATTCTTAGCAGGTTACTGTTACAAAAATATTAGCGCGATACATAATATTTTTATGATACAAGATTATAAAGTGACATACCTAAACAGACTATTTAGGTACACAACAGAGTGAATATTTCGTGCCTTGATCAAACAATAAACTATTCGTAATTTAGTGATAATGTTGTACTTATGCTTTGTATATTCGATTAATTTATAATGGTTGTTTTAGCTCATATGTAATGGATGTTATTTATTTGAATGCATTGATGAATAAATTTGTTTTTCAGCGACATTTGCATTTTGAAATTTATTTTTTATATGTATTTTGTTTGCACCATTCGACAGATATCTTACCTGGCGGCTTTGTTTCTTACATTGCACTCTCTCAACATGTACACAATATGCCAGACCTTGCACAAGAAAATGCAAGGGGGTTTGAAGCTCCGGTACAAATTACGTGCAATTGCCTACCGTCTATCAAATGAGCTCGCAGTATTGGTACGTGCATGATGTATCACTTATTAGCGTACTTTGAACTTCCTATTCTGTACTAATCACTCGTGTTTACTTTATCGTATCTAACTTGTTGCCCGATCGCAAATACTACAAGGTCGCATCAAATTATTTCTAAAAGCGAATAAGAAAAGCTAGCTCTAACCCGAGGGCCACGAAATGCTCTAAGCGAATGCGCTTTGTTCTGCAATCGTCAGTGTCTAGAGTCAAAAATAAATGTACAGCTTGGCAAATTGAGTAGAAAACCGGAAGTCGCCACTTTGCTCTCGATCCCAGCACTTTGAATGTTTTTTTTTTTTTTAATTTTTTATTTTCACTTATTACGGCACAATAATAAATCTAAAAAACCTGCGTTCTTTTTTTACATCAAACGTCAAAGATTTTAAAACGTTGTCAGAAACAAAAAGATTAGTTCCGTTTCAATCCGTTCTGGCCAAGCTGTATGTCATGCAATCTACAAGTCCACTAGTTGCAACTAATTTCTTTTACTTAATTTTTTTTTGACGCTCGATTCTGAAGCTTGCAGCACAAATCGTAATCGCTTGGAGAGTCGCATTTCGTCGTGGTCCTCGCGTAAAGGTAACTTACATACGACTGATTATAATCAGAATGGGAGCTTGGGTTAGCAGGTTGCAGGCGAGTTTTGATATTGTTTGTCAGTTATGTCCATGTATTGTTTATTTTCGTTCAGTATTAAATAATATTACCAGTCGCATAATAAACAATGGTAATTGAAATATAAATGGCAACTTTGTACAGTTCAATGTGATAAAGTAATGTAGGTACTTGAAGAAAACGACTTTTGTTGGAGTCATAGAATTAAAATGAAACACTCCATTGAAAGAAAATTAAAGAAGCACCTAGTTATAGAACTTCATATTATAAAAACACGCATATTTAGTAATCCAAGCCAAGGAAATACTGACAGGATTTGAATAGTTCAAGAGCTTGAAATAATGTCTATGTGAGTAAGGTGCTGGTAAGTACCTACCTACGTTTTGGGCAAGTGTTGTCAACATAGATAAATATTTGTATTGTAGGTACTAGATATTCTTCAAAATGATAAAAAATACAGTATGTTTATTTATCTATGTTTAGTTTATGTAAATAGGTATTTAGGCGCTCACTCACTGGAGTATTCTTATGTAATGTAAAAAATTAAGATTTTTGACTCGGATCTTCTTACTTTTGTGTGCTATTCTTTAAATAAGGCTGTGGCAGCGACGAAAGTACGGTTTGTCGTTTGTGAATTTATCACTATGTTCTAGTAGAGAAAAAACTTGTTTTTAAAGATGATGTCCCATTGAAATCATTTCGTCTTCAATGGATTTTCAACTTTATTTTCTAGAGCATAAAGTTGAAAACATATTGCAAGCTTATTCTTAGAGAATAGCATTTATTATCTGATGTAACGCTTTTGAACAGTTACATTCGAATACTCCCGATAGGTACAGAGCGTCTGTTGTGTATGTTCGGGTATTCAGTGTTGGTTTTCCTATGTAGTTTTATTTTTATTCTTTGTTTTTGCTGTATGCTCTATGTGCTAGAATAGTGTGTGGCGGGAAGTAGGTAACTTGGGTCATGCTTGGCATGGAAAAAGAAATAATAAACCATATTGTACCTACTTCGTTTCACCATTTGTGTAACATACAGACTATTAATATTTGGATGGGTTTTTTTATTTCATTTCCTGTAATTTATGCTGGAGGAAAAAATCCTTACCGTTTTTAATTATTTACATTATTTACCTGTAGAAATAAAATAAATTCACTTTTTTTTCTCCATGATTGGTTGTTGCATGTAATTTTGTGTTGTGTAATCTAATTGTTAACATGGTAATTCAAAATTCATATTTGTCAATTACAGGAACAAAAATGGCGACAGAATAAAGTGGAAACGAAATCAGATTAACTTTATCTGGCCTATATTTTAATGTGATTTACTAACGAATGTATTGAATAGATTGATGGACAATTTATATTTTCATAATTCATGGTGTTTAAAACTGTATAATGGCGTTATTTCTCTAATGTAAATAATAAATAATATAGTTATTTAATAACTTTTTTGGCTTTTCATTAATCTTGTTGCGGGTGTGGTGGGGATTAATCCTTACTTATAAATGCAACAATATAATAATACGCCCTGAAGACATGCAAGAATTTACACACAAGATCGACTACATTGCGCACTTTAATGGACAATGAATTCTGTTGATCAAATAAATGTCAGTGTATTGGTCTAGTGGTTCACTGACCACTAGACCAATACACTGACATTTCGAACATTGAACCCAGGACAAATGTTTGTGTGATGAGCACGATCATTTGTTCTGTGTCTGGGTGTAATTTATCTACAATATTTATGTATTTAGAAATATTTAAGTATGTTTATCAGTTGTCTAGTACCCATAACACAAGCTCTGCTTAGCTTGGGACTAGATGGCATTGTGTGATAGCTGTTGTGGAATATTATTCTTATTATCATTCAAACTTGCACGTCTTAATGGGGATTTAAACAATAAAAGAACTTGCATGTAAGTTTCACTAAATCAGTACCCTTAGCACGAATTTTCACTCTTTAACTTTACAGTATTTACAGCGTTTCTTGTATGAAAAAATGGAACAGCGCCTCTGGTGTGCGAAGATGGAACTAATTTTTTCCTAGACTATTGTCAAAGTTCCAGTTTACTTGACGTCTCAAATACTGAAAATTCATGCTAAGGGTACTGTTTTATCAACCGAATTAATTATCCATAAACAGTCTGCAATGATATCGCAACATGCGTGCAATTTCTTGAAAAAATAATGGATAGGCCCTATCCTATACCTACCTATTTACACCATTCTCACATTATTCTGAATCAATTTGACACTATCTCAAGTACAGAAGACGCTAGTCGCCAGCACATCAACCAACCTTAATTTGTCATTTTTTTTATAGATTTTCAACCTTATCACAATAGTAGAACGTTAATTTCGATTGATAAAATTTGACAAATTGGGGTAGGTTGACCTGCTGGCATCTGTACATAAAACATTATAACGTGAGTTGTACTATTTAGCTGCTGCTCAAATATAAACGAAATAGAAAATCTATCGATTCATATTTTAAAACATTCGACCTAGGTCCTAGACATACTGACGAATTTACATATAGATTAAAGGCACATGTCCAAATGGGTGGGTCATATGAACCAGTGACGTTTAATAGGACGATAAAAGAGCATAAAATAATAAGATTTAGCACTATGTCGTCACTTGTAAGCAAAGAGATTTAAAAGAACCTGTAGAGCGGGCATTGGGAAAATTGTCATAGAAAATTGTTGATGCAGTTTGTCAGTAGCACTATCTAAGCGTTGCATAGCAACGCGACTACTAGACTGAGGGACTTTTTACCTATTGGTAAAAAATTTTGGATCACAAATTTCTTCGTGATGTCCCGTCTACTGCTCGTATATAGTTTAATGTCTTTGCTTGTAAGCTGTCCAATTCCCTCTTTTTCCGTGATCTGGGGGTTGCAAGGTTGCAACCCTCGTTTCCCCTTGTCGCATGATTTTTGTACGGGCGTTGCGGAATAATAGATAAGAAGCTGTATTGGAACTGATGCCGTAGTACAGAATGAAATTAACAAAATAAAATCAATAAAATTACAGACTTTTTACCGCACTGTGCGCTTTCTTATTATTTTTCAAGGATCTATCGATGGTAAAAATGCCGTACTAAAATATAACGATTTGGTCATGTACTCACTCTATCTGCACTTTTGAATTCTCACCAGCACTCAGTTGGACAGCTTACAAGTGACAACATAGTGCGGAATCTTATTATTTTATGTTCCTTTAAACGTCACCCGGTGGTTCATATGACCCACCCATTTTGGACATGGGCCTGTAGTCTAATACCATTATGCAAAGGGAATCCCCTCCCCCAGCTAAGTATTGTATTATTACATTTATTACTAACTCACTGAACATACGTAGGCGACCTTCCTCCGCGCGGCTATCTATGGAAAATGGTGGGTAAGCATGATAGTTTATAGCTATAGAATTTGTACCTAATGAACATTTTCAGAAGCGTCGTTAGCTCTCAGCAATGGTATAATTATTTTTGTCTGTCTCGGGTTAGATTCCTGCATAGGCAATAATTTGAATATCATATCAATAATTTGTCGAATAGTCTCGGTACTATGAACGTATTCTGTGTAGCAAGTGTAAACGCTAGGAGAGTATTTGTAGGGTGAAACTCTGAATAGAACTTCAATTTCGGATTTAAATTAAATTATACGAAAAAAACTTTAATTTTCTTATTATTCTTGTAATTGTAATGCTTAATATTTACAACATATTTCATGCTTATATTCTAATTAACAAAATAAATTATACAATGTATGAATTATAAACAGTGAGTTATATCTGGAAAATTTACAAAATTATTGTTACCTAATAAGAATTGGCATTGTGCAAAAATTTACATCTAATTGGATCAGTCAACTTTTAGCTAAACATTTTTACACATTTATCAATTATTTATTATTCATCTGGTTCATCTGCCGAACTATAACCTACATTATGACCACCGCCGTGATCAGAATCTTCGCTGGCCTCAGACACTTCTACTCGAGGCTTCTTCACCAAGAGACCTTGCTGCTGTAACCTTTGTATAGCTTCTAAAGTAGTCCTTTTCATGGGATTTGATTGAGCACTTGATTCGCTGGACTGCTGTTCTTGAACTTGACATTGTTTCTGTTGACTAGCCATTATTTTTACCCCACTTTTATTACTAAACCTACCCAACTGCTGCGAAGTAGTGTTTACTTCGGATTTCGTTTGTTTCGCGGTCATTACGGCATTACCTTTGACTACCTTTGTAGTACTTGTAAAGTTTGAACTGCTGGTGTGTGAGGCAGAGGTAAACTGGGCAGTGCCCTCGCTATTGACAAAACTCGGTATATCTGATACAGGTATTAACGATTCTTTTGGTTTCTTAAAACAACTGAACGGCCCGCTCACATCTTCTGAGTTCGGCCTCTTTGTGTTTGCCGTAGCTACCACAGCCGTGGGTGAGATCTTTAAAGGTCTTCCTATCACTGGTTTGTTTGGACTAGGTGAAGGCGTTATTTTTTTCCCTACCGCCATTCTTGGATTATTAGGCCTCGCTAAATTTATACCAGTCCTCATAGGGACTATTTGCTTTGAAGGTCTTACGATATTACTTGCTGGCCTAATTTGAGTTAATGTGTTATTAGCTCTAGGTCCTAACATTGGTGATGCATGTCTGATAACAACACCTTGAAGGTTCTTGGACTGGCTCGGTCTTATTCCTTGAATTCGTTGTGTTGCCATTGGAGAATTCGTTTGAAAACTGTTTCGAACTTCATGTTTCATTGTCTGGTTCACAGTTTTTATCGTTTTGGTAACTGTGGTTGTTATTTCTTGTATCATAGTTTTAGTTTGAATCGTTTTTACTGTAACTTCTTTGTTTACAGTGTTCACTTGATTCATAGCAGATACCTTTTTATTCCAAGATTGAGCTGAAGCATGATCGATATTCTTTGAAATCCTACTAACAGACATATTATCATTTTGTTGTTGTTTGACAATTTGGTTCGATATTTTTGGTGTCAACTGCTTTTTTTGTGGTGTTTCTTGACCATCATGGGTTTGTACTTGTTTACTTTTCTCGTCGTTGTCTGTTGGATTCTTGCTCAATGATTTTATTGTTATATTTTTATTTATATTCTTCAAGTTATTTAAGCACACTGAATTGATATTACAATTCATTGATAGGTTACTCTTCTGAACAGTACTAGCTTTTATGTCAGTTTCGAAATCTTGGGCGTCCTCATCTTCATGTTCGCTGCCGGATTCTTTAGGTGACTCAACAATTGGATGATCATGATTCGTGTTTAACGCTTCAGTGTGTTCTGTGTGGTCTTCGTTCTCGCCGTCATCTCCTAGGTTCTCGTCGAGTTCAGTAATTTTAACATTCCCTGGACAAGAGTCTGAATCACTTGCTTCATTATCTTCTAATACTTTTGAATCTTGTGAATTGTGTTCTTCCGATTTCGAAAATTGACTTGGTGACGTGTTTCGAGACTTAATTGTAATATTTTTACACAAACCCTGTAGCACGTTTTTGAATACATTACTTCTGTTTTGCAAGTTAATGAGAGCATCGATGTTAGATTCTTCTTTTAATTTGTTTTGGCTGTTGTCTTCTTTTTCAACCTTAATCTTTGTGATGGTATTTTCAATTTTAATATTTTTTTGTACTGATTGTTGATTTGTGGATTTAATTGTGATATTCTTACTTAGATTTTTAAATGCATCCATAGATTTACAATTCTGCACAGGCTGAGGTGGAGGTTGAGTTTGTTTTTTGTTTTCTTCTTCATCTTCTGAGTCGTCAACATCAAAAATTTCTATAATTTCTTCTTTTTTCTCTTCAGTTTCAGAAGCTTTCTTGGTTATATTCACTTGTTTGACTGTTGAAGGCAAACAATTGTTCTTGTTTGTTATCGGTTTAGTAGTTATATTTGTTAGCCTTTTTAGAATATTTGCGTTTGATGTAGGTAGACTATCAGCCGTTTCAGCTATAGTTTTATTGGGAATTTTCCCCAAAGGAGATTTACTGATTGGTTGTTTACCAGGATTAAATATTTTTTCTTGATTATTTGAAGAATTTATAACTTGACTAGTGGGTTTAGAATCACTTGTCTCAATTTTAGGTTTCTTAATTGTTATATTTTTACCGAAACTTACATCTTGTAATTTCGGGTTATTTGTTATTTTTTCTTTAATATCTATTTCATCATCTTCAGGTTCACTTCCACTAACTCTTCTTTTTGTTGACAGAGATTTTATAGTTATATTTTTACTTAAGGTTTTCAAGGCGTCCATGGTTGGGCTTTTTTCATCATCAATTTTTGATTTGCTTACACTTGGCTTATCAGTACTGAGAGCTGCACTAGGAGTTTCTTTATTTTCATCTTGAGGGTTTTGACTACTAGTTTTAATAATTTTATCGCTTGTGGGTTCTGTTGTAAAGTTATTCCTATTTTGAGTAACAGGTTTCACTGTAATAAGATGGCTTAAATGCTTTAAAGTAGATAAAGAGCTGGCTGAAGCATTAAATACAGTGTCATGTTTGCGATTATTGTTACTAATCTCTTGATTACCATCAGGAACCTTATTATTATTTACACAGTTGGTTGAAGTTGGATTTTTTCCTCCTTCTTCTGTTTCTGTATCAGAATGTAAGTGGTCGAATTCATTTGTCTCAACGTTTTCGCCCTCGAGATCTTCTTCTTCATTTTCTCCATCACATGTTGTATTGGTCTCTGGTTTTGGTGAGTGATCAGAATCTGACATATCTTGTGTTTTTTGTGTATTTTCATTAGTATTCGATACAGTTTTAGCTGTGTCTTTGACAAAATCGGAATTAATATTATTTAATCTATTTCTCAATAAGCTATCTGTAGTAGTGGTCACTGGAGACTGTTCCGACGTTTTAGACTGTATATCATCTTCTGATTTAGTAATTGGCGTGCTTGTTTTTTCAATATTAGGTTCATTTGGATTTTCACTTGTGTTTTCAAGTACTTTTTCACGCTCTTCATTAGGAACATTTACTTGCTTTAGTTCAGTTGCAGCATTAGGATTAACTTTTTTTACAATTTTTATTTGATTGTTACTTTGATTCATTAGTTTTGTCAACACCTCACTTGAAGTTTCGATTTCACGTACTTTATTTATTTTGTGTACAGGTTTATTTTGAACAATTTTATTAGGCATAGAACTATTAACTGGAAAGCCTTTGATTATTGGATTCCGACTTACTTTTTTCTTCACAACAATACCTGCCTTTTTTAATTTATCTAATTCTGCAGAAGTGACCATGCTGTTACTTTTCTTGTTATTTTTCAGTTGTTTCGTAACTAATCGTGTGGGAACCTCCTCCACACCCTGAAAGTCTATATCTTCGCCAAACACATCTTGGTTCATACTAAGGAACTCATCGAGGGTGATGGCCGATTTCTTAGATTTTTTGCGTTTCTTATGTTTTTTCGCTTTAACAGGATTACTATCTTCCGATTGATCCATCGCCAACTCCAAGAACTTTTCCTGTAATGATAATAGAACTACATAGTTAGGAAAGGTGGCTTTCTAAGTTTCTATGAACAATTTAGTTGTAATTAAGAATTAGAATAAAGTTCCAGTAGTAAGTGAAATACAAAACAAAACTAGTAGTGGCTGAAAAATCGCAGTTCAGAAGACGCAAGAGCTAGTACGAGGGAAGGTCCACTCGGAATACGTGCGTTGTTAATGCGTTGTCCAACGCAAGAGAATTACATGAGCAGCGAGTTGTCACCAAGTGGTACACTCCCCACCCGCGAGTGGACAATTTTTGATCGACGCGATCCAATGACGCTATGGAGTTGATATACGAAGCATTTCCATAAAAATACATTTAAGAACAGTAAAGAAGTTACACTCTTTACTAAGAATAAAAATATTACTGGGTATGTTTCAGGTCATATGCACCCAGCTATGAAGTCAAAATATTATGACCGTGATCCATTTTTGCATTTCAACTAAATGCATAATACTGTGGTCTGATAGTCTCAAAAGTGTAGGTAAGTTTTGAGATCTTACAGTCATGTTTTCAGAAAAAAACCGGCCAAGTGCGTGTCGGGCCACGCACAGTGTAGGGTTCCGTAGTTGCCCATCAAAATACTTATGCGAACTAACTAAACTGATTCGCTGAATTTAATTTTAAAAAGAAGAATTTTCAAAATCGGTACAGGAGTCTTTGAGAAATCGGGGAAAATACATAAGAATAAAGATTACGACGAATTTAGAACCTCCTCCTTTTTTGAATTTAGTTAAAAATAGTTGACGATAAAAACCTACCTATCCCCAAAAAACATACCTTTATAAGCTGTAAAAATAAAGTTGACAAACTTACATTTGCAGTTGTCTCCGATACATTTTGTTTAAGAAAATATGATATCAAGTACATTTTATAAGTTGGTCGACTATTACTCGTAAAGTTGTAAAGCCTACTTAGTCATGATAATTTTCTTTTAAACTTCGTTATATATACTACTATTGTGAATTTTTTCACATCCCCAAACATAACCGTTTAGCTGGTAGAGGGGGGGGACACTCGAATCGAGCAAAATTTAGCACTTTAAAGCTTAATATATCACAAACGAATTTTTTTATCAAAAAATTGTTAATGGAAACTATCATTATTTTTTAAAGACCTATTTAATGATACCCCACACTAAGGGGTACGCGAGAAAAAAAAAATCCTCAATTTACGTGTAAGTACTGGAGGTACCCTAAAAAAAAATATTTTACGAGATTTTATTTTACCACTTTTTCGGTACAACAAATCCGTATATTTACACCAAATTACAGCTCTCTAGTACTGTGCGTCTCTGAGCTAAACTGCGGACAGACGGACGGACGGACGGACGGACGGACATGGCGAAACTATAAGGGTTCCTTGTTGACTACGGAACCCTAAAAAATAGTTTTATATCTCTCAGAAGCAGGCATGGAGTCTGGATTAATGTTAATCTGAGTGCTAAGTGACCTCTTTTCATAACATGGGACTTAATTGTACTATTAAATGATTTCTGTTCACTTACAATTCCTACAGCATTCATAGTTGACTCTGCTTCTTCTTCTTCTTGGGCTGGATCTCCTGTTTCCATGTTTTCCACCTTCTCAATTATTGGCGGGACTGTTTCCAGAGAATAATCAAGTAAGTCACTGTATCTGTAAAAATAAATTAATTTTTATTATGTTAACATAATTGTATTGTAGAAGAGTGTATTAAAAAGAGGTAAGGATTGTATTAAGTTACTATAGAGGGTGGAATTTTATAATGCCACGGAGGGAAAGTACTCTTAATACAGCAAATAGAAAATTTTACTCAAAGGAAATATTCCTATATTTTTTAATAGAAAGCAAACTGCATTCAAAGATTTTCGAATCAACTTTACCATTTTTTTGGGTACAGGGTATAATTTTTTCAGATTTCAGCTGGTTCGATTCCCGGGTGTGGGAGAAGAGAACTTTCGAAAATCTTTGAATGCAGCTTGCTTTCTATTCAAAAATAAAGGAATGTTTCCTTTGAGTAAAATTTTCTATCTGCAGTATTAAGAGTACTTTCCCTCCAGGTGGCATTACAAAATTCCAACCTGTTTATGGATGCAGGAGGTATTCAACTAAAACAAAAACTGACTGCTGTTAAGTGAAAAAATATTAAAATTGGTTCAGAAATATCTTACATCACCATATTCAAGTCCAGCTTGCACTTGAGAAAACAGGAGTATGGCAAAATATTACAATATCCCTACATGTAATTTCTGACTAAAACATAAGCAGGTTTATGAAATGAAAATTGAAATGAATCTCACTACAAAATCCTTTTATCTATTCCTTTCTGATTTCATGCATAGGTGATGATATTTAGTACTCACTCTGGATTTTTAACACTGTACATATCTTCAGATGAATGAAACGTGAGGTGAATTTCATAAGCATCCAAATGGTAAAAGACCGCCTCACACATGGGACACTTCAATACTTCATCAGGACTCTGATTTTCATCTCCATGGTCATCTGCTGTGTGTTTCTGTAATTTTACAATATTCAACAATAGAATGAAAATTCCTTTAAAAAGAGGAAGGCCTTGTTTGGTGCAGACAAGAAAAATGGTGATGTTTGAAGTTTTTGGGTAACTTTCTTTTTATTCATCTTTTAAATTCATTCATTCCAATTTTAAATTAATATTTTACAACAAAAGAAATAAAAAACATTTAAAATATAAAAAAAAATCCACCGGTATAGTAGTAGAGAGAGGAACCTCCTAACAATATGTACCATGTCCAGAAGTCTTCTGAATGAGGGGCTCTCATCCAGCTGCCAAGCGAGAGCCTCCTCAGATGTTGTTAAAGGCTCTTGGCAACTAGCTATTGGCAGACATGACTATCGGCTCAACAACTTTTTTATTAGGTATTAAAAATAGCAATGGATGTATTGAATTTTCCAAATTGATAATTATAAATAGACATGTTTACTTACAATCAAATTTACTTTATTTTCATATTCCTCTCCACAGAATGCACAGTAATAAATAGGGATGATTTCCTGGAATCACATCAAAAGCATTAGTTTAATAATGCATGTTTAGCAATGCAACTAAGACAATCTTTCTTACAACATTTTAAAATACCTGTTCATAAAATTTAACTTTCTTTGAATGTCCTACATCTGGTAGGTCAGTATCTTGGCGATGAAAGAATTTATTATGGTTGATCATTGCAGAAGGTATATAAAAGTCAACAGTGCAGGTGTCACAGCGAAAACGTTTCCCTTCATTCTTCTCTTGTTTGTCATGGGTTGATTGAACATGTACATTATATAAGTGCTGGAACAGAAGATTTAAGGATGTAGAATGTGTGGCAACATCAGTATTATCTTACAATCACTAATGTTTGGGTTTTTATAATAAACAGATTTTGAGTCAGTGGAATAGGATTAGATTATAATAATAGGCCAAATTTTCCACCAATTAATAATTTTAAGTTCAACAAATAAAAGTCCTTAGTCATCAAGAATTAGGGGATTGGTGCTGACTTGATGATGATAATAGATACTAGTACAATAAACATCTGTCAAAATGATAAGTGATAAGTAAAAATACGTGTGGTGGGGAGGGGGCACAGGTCGAGTTGCAAATACACCAACCACTCGTGAGTGACGCCGGCTCGCAGCTGACACTAGTCTTACCTTCATAGTGAACAGTTTCCCACACCAAGGACAGAAGTACTTCGCATCGTGGTCCGGGTGCACCTTGTGTTTGTGAGTTATAGCCTTGGATATCGTCGGGAACACTTGCGAACACACGTCACAGCTAACCAACTCCGCCTTATCCTTAGACTTCTCATCAGACGCTTGTGTGTCTATTTCAAAGCGATTTTTATACTTTGGGTCCCCATGTTTCCTAAACATAATATAATAATAACCAATTATTACCGACTTGGGCAAGGTGGTGCCAAATAAGACGTTACGTTCACAACATTCACAATATAGGTTACCTAAAATGCTCTTGCAAATCTTCTTTATTTTCAAAAACGTCTTTGCAAAATACACAATTGAATTCTTGCTTTGTAGTCATGGTTTTCACAAGAATAAATCCAGCAAGCTGTCGAGAATAACTACTTCATAGTTCATAGCGCTTCTGCCATCGTTTTGCAAATTAATTTTGCCAATTACACTTTCCGTTATGAACAACTAATATGGTATTTCATTAAACAAGCTGTATTTTTATGAATGTTTTTGTAATTAACGCTTTTAGGCTGTTTTAGCGCATTTGACAAAATAAATTACTCGACCCAAACAATAGTAGGCCATTTTGTATTTATTTATTTCATTTTTTTTTTCCATTCATTCGTATTTCATTCATTCTTCGCTGGATTAATCGACTAACAGCATTTTGACATTAGTCGATTGTCAATTATGTTGTTTGTGTTTCTATGAAAAGTTTTGTCGATGGTCATTGGTCACCGGGTGGCAAAGAGTAAAGTGCACCGGGTGGTCACCGGGTCACCGGCTCAAAAGAGTACAGTTTACCCTGGTTTACCCGGTATCCAAGCAGATAGATAAAGAAGCAAAAACTATTTTATGAATTATGTTTATATCCACAGATTTTATCAGCTTTACAAGAGTCGAGTCTAAAACACAGCAAAAATGGTTAAACTACTCCCATCATTTAATTTAGCCAAACGGATGTATTCAGGAGTTACTGGTAAAGTAAAAGCGCAAAAATATGTACTGACCAAGTATTTTCAAGGTGAACCCAAGAAAACTGATTTCAAAGTCGTTGAAGAGGAACTTCCGGAGCTGAAAGATGGAGGTGAAGAACTAATATTAGCTTTGTTCCAGCTCGTTCACATAAAATTTTATCAAACTACCGTTTTGTTACCAATTTCGATTACTTGTTAAATTTTCAGAAGTATTAACTGAAGCTGAATATCTTAGTGTGGATCCGTACATGAGGGCTTACATGATAGGATATAAATTGCCTACAGATATGATTGGAGGACAAGTTGCGAAGTAAGTTTGTATTTAAATACTAGTTAATATATCGCAGCAGTTTCAACTATTTTTAAATCGGCTAAGTTTAACTTAACTTAAATTTTAAATGATCGAATGCTATAAAAAAATATTCATTGCGAAAGATAGCTTTAGCTCTAACGTAAAAAAAAATACTATTGTAATTAACTGATTCGATTGATCAAGCACAGCTTCTCTCTAGCCTTCTTCTTTCTCGTTTGCAATTCTTTATAAGGGTTCATTGGAGACCAGGAGAAGAGCCCACTTTACGAGTTTTCAACATGTCTCAAATACCAATTCAAAATGTCGCTTTCGGATTAGAAGATGTTTCTATGCAATTCCAAGGCCCCATCATCTGTCTCGGCTACTAAACTCATAATGTTAAATCAATTTTCAATTTCAGGATCATAGCGAGCCGAAATAAAAATTATCCCGTTGGAAAATACTTAACTGGATCTTTCGGTTGGCGCACACATACCATTCTAAACCCTGACACTGCCAATGACCAGGCTGGATTGTTACCTGTTACACTAGTGCCCGATTTTGGCTCACATCCTATCTCTCTTGCTTTAGGAATTCTTGGAATGCCGGGGTTTGTATTTATTTAGTTAGAATTTTTAGGGTTCCGTAGTCAACAAGGAACCCTTATAGTTTCGCCATGTCCGTCCGTCCGTCCGTCCGTCTGTCCGGAGTTTAGCTCAGAGACGCACAGTACTAGAGAGCTGTAATTTGGTGTAAATATACGGATTTGTTGTGCCGAAAAAGTGGTAAAATAAAATCTCCTAAAATATTTTTTTTAGGGTACCTCCAGTACTTACACGTAAAGTGAGGATTTTTTTTTTCTCGCGTACCCCTTAGTGTGGGGTATCATTAAATAGGCCTTTTTTTTTTTTTTAACGTGGTAAAATCATCAAATGAGTCCTCCCACCCCTACTGTCAGACTTGTACTGACTAAAATCCACGGTGTCCTTCAGTAGCCCTTTATGTACCGGGGTGACGGTGAGGAAATAATCCCGCAACCCCGGCAGGCTTTGGCCCTCTGAGATGGGGGCCCCGTCATTATGCTGACGCTCTTTGAGGCGCGCGTGGGACACAACGCGCCGTCGACCCGGGCATGGTCTTTGGTCGGGCAGCGAGTTGCCCTTTACTCGCTGCCCGCATGCCCGCGCCTACGGTGGCCGGAGATCATCAAGCGACGTCCGTCGAAAAAATTCACAATAGTAGTACATATTACGAAGTTTAAAAGAAAATTATCATGACTAAGTAGGCTTTACAGCTTTACGAGTAATAGTCGACCAACTTATAAAATGTAGTTGATATCATATTTTCTTAAACAAAATGTATCGGAGACAACTGCAAATGTAAGTTTGTCAACTTTATTTTTACAGCTTTTTTAAGTAGGTATGTTTTTTGGGGATAGGTAGGTTTTTATCGTCAACTATTTTTAACTAAATTCAAAAAAAGGAGGAGGTTCTAAATTCGTTGTAATCTTTTTTCTTATGTATTTTCCCCGATTTCTCAAAGACTCCTGGACCGATTTTGAAAATTCTTCTTTTTTAAATTAAATTCAGCGAATCAGTTTAGTTAGTTCGCATAAGTATTTTGATCTGCAACTACGGAACCCTACACTGTGCGTGGCCTGACACGCACTTGGCCGGTTTTTATTGATCTGATGAACCTCGTTTTGAACATTGATGTATTTTTACTCATAATGCAAACAAAAATACCTAACTAAAGTGGAACAGAATTGTAAGTTTTTGTGTTTCAGAAACACCGCTTATTTTGGCTTGAAAGAGATATGCCAGCCGAAGCCTGGTGAAACTATTGTAATAACTGGAGCAGCTGGCGCTGTGGGATCACATGTTGGGCAAATCGGTAAAATTTTGGGTAAGTAAAATTAACAGAGACGTACCTAGCTGAAATTAGATTGAAATTCGTATGATATTCAATTAACAAGAGAAAGCACTTTTTTACGGGTGTTAAAAAAGTGCTGACTTGGATCGAAAAGGTAAAAAGAAAGAAAAATTAAATACAGTTCGAGAGCTTTTTTAACGCGGCCCGTGATATGATTTTAAGAGCCTATACTACCTCAAATGGCTTAGCAGAAACCTGTGATACGTTGAAAATACTACAGCATTAATTTTGAAATAAATATATGGTAAAGTTGAGGATTAATGTTAGGTCTTATGTTTGGCGAAAACATGATTCCATAAAATTTTCTCGATAGAAAAAAATCCCAAAGTTACCTCTAAATTGAACAATAAAACGCTGGCAATCAGATAAAGGTCTCAGCACACATATGGGATCGGAAAGGGATCGTAACCGTAACGCCTTTCGCCTCGCTGTCAACCAGGCGTCAACCTACCGTATGCACGTAACGAAAGCGTATCAGCAGCGCCTGTACGTCAACTCGGCTACGGCTAGGCGACACCGCGCTTACGCCTCGCCGCCCCCTGGCTGACCTGGTTGGCACCAGATCAGTTTGAAGAGATGTGAGCTCGGGTACGGCTACGGAGAGACGTAAGCGCGGCGACGGAGAAACGTAAGCGCGGGGACGATGAGCCGTAAGCGCGGGAATTCAAGTTCGGAGCCTGTTCCGAGGCGAAGCGATTACGTTATTATTCCGATTAGTGTGCGTTGCAGTAGGGAGTTTAATACAAACCATTCTGAACGGCTCGAGGCGATACGGTGACGATCCCTTTCCGATCCCATATGTGTGCTGAGACCCTAATACTTAAAATTAGATCATGAAACTTTTTATACTAACTGAACTAACTATAAAGCAGGTCTTATGTTATTTACTTTTTTGAATTTCCTTTTTTTTTGCCGTAAAATAAATAGATTGCTAAAAGAAAAAGCAAGCAATAGTGCGTGGTACGTGCAAGTGCGAGCGAGTAAGATTATGTATATGTCTTTATTCAATTATTTTGGAAGTTTCTGCTTCAATCAATGAAACTTTATTTAGAATCACAGACTAAGTAGAGAGTGTTTAGAATAAATTACTTGTTTTTTGCAAGGTTGCCGTGTGGTTGGATTCGCGGGTACTGATGAAAAGTGTGAATATTTGGAGAAAGAGTTGGGCTTTGATCGCGCTTTTAACTATAAAACCGCAGATATCAGAGCTGCCCTTAAAGATGGCTGTCCTAAGAGAGTTGATTGCTATTTTGATAACGTAAGTTAATTATTTTATCTGCTGAGTAATGTATTAATTCTTTATTATGTATTAATAATAATGATCGCTACAAGATACTAACTACACTTGTTTTTGCAGGTGGGTGGTGAAATCAGCTCAACTATAATAAATTACATGAACAAATATGGAAGAGTAGGCGTTTGTGGCTCCATTTCATCGTATAACGATTCTAAACTACCGAAAGGTATTTATCAATTTTCTTTAAAAAAAATACTGCAGTTCAGAGTAAATTATAATAACAGATAGGTACTCATTTAATAATTTATTAGTAAAGTATCATCATTTGATAAATTATGATATATTGTACTTATTTGTTTTTTAAATAATGTTTCAGTCTCGATTCTGCAACCTGCATTGGTATTGAAAGAATTGAAAATGGAAGGTTTTCTTGTAAACCGCTGGACAGATCGTTGGAATGAAGGAGTTGAAGCAAATCTGAAGTGGCTTGGTGAAGGAAAGTTAAAATACCAAGAGAAAATATATCACGGTTTTGATAATATGGTGGATGCACTCGTGGGCATGCTAAGGGGAGAAAATACAGGAAAAGCTGTTGTAAAGGTCAAATAAAACGACTTAAATATATGAGTACACTATGAATCCTAGTTTATTTAAAGTAAATCAATAAACCTCTAAATAAAGAAAGCGGCGCTTAATGGTCCCATAATTATTCAGACAGGTTCCTGACACAGGCTTCCACCCATATTGGATTTTGATTTTAAACAAAGATTAATTTGTCGCTGATTTGTTTTGTGTGTCATTTATTGGAAAATTGTCGCCATATCTCAGAGACCACTGAGTTGGCCACTGGTTCAAAAGTTATCAGGGCTGTTGGTGGCTGAGCTATAGTCAATTTCCGCAGCTTAGACCCATGTAAATATCATAAAATAAGGCGGGCACCTAGCGAGTCTCTTTTTCTCCAGATTTAATTCCTAATGCGTCGCAAAATATAGCTTTTGTCAGATCTTAGTTTAGAAGATAATATTAATTTTTTAAGGTATAATCTAAGAGCTAAGCTCTTGAATCTTGGCTATTTTATTCTACGTGGCCAAATGACAGTGAGATTCTCAGAACAGGTAAAAATAGACACAGGCTAAAAGACAAGGAATCAAACAGAAAACAGAGAAAAAAAAAGTCGAATCACAAATGAAAAGTCAATGTCAAAAGAAGCGGGATTCGCAAATGTCAGTATCACAGACTACTAAGAGATACTACGTATCAGACTGCCAACTCCAGAACAAAAATTTTCGGCGTAGCGCCATTTTGAGTTTTAATGTCATATGACGTTTCTTTTTTTTTTTAATCAGTGTTGCTCGCGCAAAAAAAAACGCCGTACTCGATATTGCTATACTACTGAAACTTTTCAAAGTTAATTTTGGGAAAAAATCAAATAAAAAAAAAACTATTACATATTAAAACATTTATTTTTCAATTTCCTTTTAAATAATGCTTATTTTTGCATTGCAGGCAAATGGCGAAAATCGAATTTTTATTGTAAAATTATCAAATTGCACCAGTTCATTATTGTAAACTATTTGACGCAACATTATTTTTATGAGCATTGTGTTCCAATATTATGCATTTGTTATTTATATCACTGTACCGAAACACGTCACTGCACCTTTGGATGGGTAATTTAGTCTTTTTTTTTGCTGCCGTATATTCTCGATGGTTTATCATTCGCCTCTTTCCAAAACGATGGTGAGGTGATTTTTCTATATCTGCTATCCTCAGGATTTTCACAGGTCTTCATTCATCTGCATAATGAGCTGGAAAAGAAGAAACATTATGTTTAGTATAAAGAAATATTGTGAACCTCGGAGTCGGTGGATGAGGGAGCTTTATGTAGTCAGGTAGTGCAAACCAGTTGAGTTTTAAGCAAACATTATGTTATTATGTATGTAGTAAAACATAATTATTATTTTAGCATGTAACTGTACAATGATTTCTCTTCAAAAGATCTATTAAACTAAAGGAAAAATATATCTCTGCCTCCTACCACAGGGTCAAAATTTAGCAGCCCCCATAATATATAACAATTTGCATACTAGCCATCGCCAGCGGCTTCGCCCGCGTTAATAACAAAGAATTAACAGGAATTTAAGCCTGGGATAAAAGGTATCCTATTATTTTAAAATAATCTGAGTACTGTTACTCCGTTACTGTAATGAAATGGATGTGTGTACATCCATCTTGTCTCCTCCTTTGGTATTTTATAATATTAGTTAAAGTAAGGTTAAGAAAGCAAGAAGTAATGATAGCTGATGTTTCATCATAATACTTACCGGTATACTGCCAAGTTGTGTTGTTCCACTCAAAATCTCATCTTCAGTAAACAGGGAAGGATAGGTAATGGCAATGAGACGAGATTTAGACGTAATGAACTTCTTTTCGTGCTTTGACAAACAAAAAGCTTCGAAAGTTGTTCAGGTTACGAGGATTGCAGTCTTGCAGATCATCACGGTTTAGTTTAGACACTCTAACCACACAGCGAGTCTTTTCTACACGGGAAATGATGCCAAATCCACTCGTAATACATTTTTAAAGTATCAAAAGTAATAGTAGAGACACTGGAGCTTTAATAATATAGAAAAAGCGGACAGGATAAACAATAAAGATCCATAGTAGCAACAGCAGTAATGTCAGGGGTGCGTTTAAATCCTTCCTTCGTATTTCGTCGGAAAAAAATTAAACTGGCGAGGGTTCGCTGAACGGAGTCATAAGTTTCTGTCAATGTTAGTTGTCAAATTCAATTGACAGCTCAGTTTATTGAACAAATAATCAATTTGCCGGTCTAATATAAATCCATAATCCAAAAATAATATTTACTCTCTAAAATAAAAATAATATTCGTTTTTACGGCGAGAATCTAGCAAAACAACAAAACTTAATGTCAATCTGACAGCAGGATAAAATTTTGCGTGGTAAAAAGGTCGCAAAAATTTATTCCTTTCAGCAAAAACATAGACCAGCGGACGACCGTAAACGGGGCAGATTAAATTTTAATTGGTACAATTTTTCACCTCTCGGTGTACTTAAACGGGCTGTTTGACATTTAGTCAGTATAAAATTAAACTGGATAATGCCCGGTTTACATTATTCCAGTCCAGCGATCCAGTCCAGTACTGGATTGCTTACTGGAAAAATGTAAACCGGCACTGGAATGAACTTACTGGATTCAGTTCATTCCAGTGCCGGTTTACATTTTTCCAGTAAGCAATCCAGTACTGGACTGGATCGCTGGACTGGAATAATGTAAACCGGGCATTAAGGATTTAAACGCAGCCCAGACATACGTCATATGACGCAAAAACAAATGGCGGCCCGCCAGCGTCTGCGACGGCCAATCACAGACGACCAGAAACGTCTGTCGACATTAAAACAATATGGCGCTACGTCGAGCGTTTCGTTGTATGAAGATTATCACCCGTGGTCAGTATGTCTACGTTTTGAATTTTTGTTTCCAACATCCAACTTGTAAAATTTCCAGTGTTATTCATACAATGTCTCTTTCGAAAATAATTTCGAAGTTTTCTAATAATTCTGGAACCTCTGTATATGTATATTCCTACGAATGTCCCGTAGGTAAAGCTGTCACTGCTGCAGATGATGATTTTTTGTACATAGTGACTTTTGAGGATTCTAAAAACTTTGAAAAAAGTTTTGAATCACTTGCAAAAGAGCTATCATGCAAATTCATAGAAAATGAAAACAAGGTTCTTAGGCAATTTAAAAAAGAATTGTCAGATTATTTTGACGGTAAATTGAAAAAATTTACAGTGCCTATAAAAACATTTGGGTCGGATTTCCAAAAGGTAAGTTACATGAATTTATTAATAGTTTGATTTCAAAAAAATTAAACTAGTGAACAGTTTCAATTTTCACTTCAATTGGACTCTACTAAATGATACAAGAAATAAAAAATGCTATCGTACACTGCTTATAAACTCCAATCATACGTTTCTCACTTGCAGGAAGTATGGGACAAACTCTTGGAACTACCATATGGGTCCACACAAACTTATGGTGAATTAGCTCAAGCTTTAGGTCGTCCTTCAAGCCATTCTCGTGCTGTAGGTGCTGCATGTGGAGCTAACTCTTTACTTTTAGTAGTTCCATGCCACCGGCTTGTGGCATCTGGATCTAAAGGTGGATATAACAGTGGGGTGGACCGTAAGAGTAAACTTATTGAACTAGAACAATCTGGTATGGCATAACTTAGGTTCTGCTGGAATGCCAGCTGAAAATCAATGTACAAATTAGCGATAACAGTGTTTCCCAACCTGTGGTCCGCGGACCCCTGGGGGTCCGCGAGAATGTCTTGTAATCGCTACGCTTAGTTACCACGGCGAACGTGCGTCAACGCGCGGTGAGCGAGGCTGAATGAATGATGTGATAAGTGCGTGCGTATATAAAAAAAAAAACAAATACAGAAACAGATTACAAGTGGAATCTGATTTGAGATTACATTATTATTTTATTAAGGGGGTCCGTGAACACTGTGCTTGATTTCCTGGGGGTCCGTGGCCGAAAAAGGTTGGGAACTGCTGAGCTATAAGATTGTTTTGTGTATGTCTGCTGTCCATAAATTACAAAGCTGTTAACCGTTGCAAAATAAATATTCAGTTGTGGGTTCAAAATTACCATCCAAGTCAAAAATTCTATAATATCTATTTGTATAGATTGCACTTTTTTTGTCATAAATGCTAAATTTTTTTGGTCTTGAAAGCTTTCTAATTAGGACAGCAGATTTTGGTGACTTGCAATTAATTTAAGACCCATTAGTACTCTCTCTGCAACTCAAAATGTAGTTATTGAATTATTTTTCTTTAAAAAGAGTACTATGTACAGTAAGTTTGTGAACTACTAAAAGTTTTATCTGTTAAATTGACATTAAGACTGTTTAATCATGTTGATCAGAAATAGCTTTACTTCTGATTTTAGAATTACGATTAATTTTTGTGATACTTTTTAAAAAGTTACTACTGTGAAAAATGACTTCTAAGTTAGTATATATTTAGTTTTTTATAATATAATACTTACCATACCGTTATAACAGCTTTTTTAAATTCTGTTCCTTTACTTACTTCCTCTCTATTGTTCTTGTGGTGCTCTCTATCTCACTCTCTATTGGTAGTGCTAGCCTTGAAATATTTCGCAAAATAGAAATAAAGAGTAATCACTTGATAGGCTTAGTTGTAGTTGGGTAAAAATAAAACAAAATGTGTTTTACACTTTTCATTTATTTTACTTCAATAGCTCTTACTCACTATTGGCAGATTATAACGCGCGGAAAATTCGAATTCTGTACTTCTGCGAATGCTTTGCTTTTTTTTTCAACAGCGAATGCATTGCATTCACTGCTGACCATGGCACCCTCATGGTATGTAGTTGACAAATTAATAAGCTTTTAACTTTTTGCTGACTCCACATAACTGGGTTGATTTCACAGCTATTATGACACTTTAAAATGGCACCAAGGCCATCCTACTTCAAGCTGAAACGGTTTTGGTGTTCACATCAAATAAATAAACAAGGAATATACCTACAATCACAAAAAAAATTATAGTTGAGAAAACTTCACAAAAATACTTATTATAATCAAGGGTTTTTAGCAAAGCAACGTTTATATTACTTAAACCTTTATGGGGTTTAGTGAAGGACTTTCAGTCTACATTTTGTAACAATATTATTGTATATGTTACAACTACAGAAGTAATAGAAACTAAAAATGGGTAATTCAGTGTGATGAAATTTTCCATATTGAAGCTTATAGGTCGGTCTTGTAATAAAGTCCGCAAATCCACTATCTCCGTTCGTAGATCTTCGTCTAGAAAAGAAATACTTTATTAATGAAGCAAGTTAACTTGACACATCCCTCAACTCAAGCGATAATGCTGCCGTGATGATCATTATGCACCAACGAAAGTGTATGCCCGTTGTCCCCGTAGGCCATGTCCCCGTTAACGGGTACAAAGGGAATTTAATAAAAATAATTTAAATTACGTTAATTTCTTGTAATTTGTGCTTTTCAATTTATTCCTGTTGTCCCCGTTGAGTTGAAAAGTGAGTGTCTTCATACCTATAGAGAATAATGTCGGTACCTACATCATATACAAATGAAATGGTACTAATGACTACAAATAAAAAAAAAAACATAATATCTAAATAATAGCTACACATAACGTTATTGCGACACGAGTATTTTTATCACCTTTTTTAATCTTGCTAATATCATCAAATAAGACTTCCCACACCCAGGGCGTTTACGGACTGTCAGACTCGTACTGACTAAAATCCACGGTGATCCTTCAACAACCCTTCACGTTCTAGGGTCACGGTTACCAGGCCCGTGACCCCGTCAGGCTTTGGCGCTATAAGGGGGGCCCCGTCAGAATGCAGCTCCATGAGGAGTACGTGGAACACGACGACGCGCCATCGACCAGGCATGGTACGTACATGATCGGACGGCGAGTCTTATGACATAACTGTTTCGCGGAAGTTAATCGAAACAAAACTAAATTTTTGCAGCGAAAGGTAATCGCTGCAAAAATCTAGTTTTGTCTCCGGTTGCGGGGACAACGGTAATCACATCTCACATTATCAGTAGAATAATTTATCAATAGAATAAGACCTCTAAAATGTTAAATTAGCCTGTTTGTGTTGTTAATGTGCCTCTAGCAAATCATCAAATAATGAACTAATGAATTCTAATAATTAAACAAGGCAGAAGGAACTATTGGAATTATTCATCATCATCAATCATTTTTATCCGACTGCGCGACGCAAAGGAGGGTAATGTGTTTATCAGTCTATGTATGTATGTATGTATGTATGTATGTTTGTTTCTATGTGGCGTTCTAGAGACCAAATGCGTAGGCCGATTTTGATAATTTATACGTCAATCGATTCGTCTTAACCTTGCGAGTGTCACTAAAGTAAAGACATGACAGTAATCAAAATTCATCACTGCGACAACCAGACGCCATATTGTCAAAATGAAAAAAAAAAAATGGCGATGAACTATGTAATGTGGGGTATCGTTGAATAGGTATTTTAAAATCATATTTAGGTTTCCTTTATCATTTTTCATTTTAAATAATAGTTTAGGATATATAACGATTTAAAGTTGTTTAGCAAAACAATAATTCTCTGAATGGTAACTAAAAAGTATGAAATAAAAAAATTGATAAAAAAAACATTTAACGAAAAACAAAAAACCCGACTGCGTTAAAAAAACTAAAAAGAAAGAAACAAGCCCAGTAGTTAAGAATTCACTCATTCACACTCACAGTCGGGGCCCGTTGGGAAGATTTGATTGGTATAATTTGAATGGGCCCCGACTGTGAGTGTGAATGAGTGAATTCTTAACTACTGGGCTTGTTTCTTTCTTTTTAGTTTTTTTAACGCAGTCGGGTTTTTTGTTTTTCGTTAAATGTTTTTTTTATTCATTGTAGGTAACTATTTGTGCGTTAATGTCAATGGTTAATGTCTCTTCCACCTTGTAACAATTTGTTTGAAAAAAGAGGTTCGGTGGGGCTACCTTGGCTTATTATCCCTTAGTTTTATTCGACTCTCGACTTGACTTCAAGGGGTCAGTTTAGAAGGACATGCGCCTGGCGAGTAATGGGTGACTCGCTGTCTGATCATGAACCATCAGGTAGGTCTACGGCGCGTCGTGAGTTGTCAGCAATCTGATGGGGCACCCCTTAGAGCGTGCCGGAGTCGTGGGACTGTCTCAAAAGCTAACCGTGACCCTGGAACGTAAAGGGCTATTGAAGGATGCCTCAAGGAGCGTCAGCATAATGACGCCCCCCCCCCTATAGAGAGAGGGCCACAGTCCTGCCGGGGTTGCGGGACATACGTATACCGCGACTCCGGCACACAAAGGGCTACCGAAGGACACCGTGGATTTGATCATTACGAGTCTGACAGTAAGGGGTGGGAGCACTCATTTGATGATTTTGCCACGAACGTAAAAAAAAAAAAAAATAAGGTCTATTGAAGGATCACCGTGGATTTTAGTCAGTACTAGTCTGACAGTCCCTCCCGGTAGGAGAACTAATTTGATGATTGTACCAGTAGAGACTTTCTAGTGCATACAATTTGGGACAGAGCCTAAATAAAGTTTTTGTTTATTACTTACCAGGTTTTTTGTTTATTAGAAGATGATCAATGACGTTCATGACCTGCTCTCTCTGGCGATATGCTTGCTCACATTGGTATACCATAGATATTATAATGTAGGCACACGCTATGAAACGGATTATTCCAGTTATTCCTGGTAAATAATTTAAATTGTCGTCGCCTTGATATAGGGTTCGCTGTCGGCAAAATAATATAATTTAATGCAATAATCATAAAAAGATTTCTTGGTAAACCGAGATGAATATAGAAAAATAATGATGAAATCTTTTTTTAACCGACTTCAAAAAAAGGAGGAGGTTCTCAATCCGTCGGAATCTTTTTTTTATGTAGGTAGGTTATTCCCCGATTTCTCAAAGACGCCTGGACCGCTTTGGATTTTTTTCTTTTGTTTGTTTTGGTCCTATGATCATCATGTCAGGATCTGATGATGGGATCCCAGAGAAATCGAGGGCAACCTTCAAATATAGGCACATAGTACTATTTTCATATATTTTCTAAAGCTGTTACAAGTATTTGTATCTGATAATCATCATCTCAGGTGGATGAGCTGATGATGGAAGGTACAATTAACTCCGATTTAGTTTGTGTTCGCATATCTCCGGAACTTCAAGTCCGATTAAAGTAATTCTTTTTAGTTGTAGAAGGTATCATTTAACTTGGCGAATACTGCAAGTTTCGTCAAAATAGGTTCAGTAATTTCTGAGATATGGAATTTTATTAGCTTATTATTGTGTACCTGAGCGATGTAATTATCGGTGCGAAGGATTACAAAATTCTAGTGCACATGTAAGAGAATGATGTTCTTGACACGAATTCTGGTTGAATATTTAAACTAAAAATAATCCTACTACTATTATGAAGGCGAAAGTTTGTAAGTATGGATGTATGGATGTTTGTTACTCTTTCACGCAAAAACCACTGAACGGATTTGGCTAAAATTTGGTACACAGATAGTTTATAACCTGGATTAACACATAGGATAGTTTTTATCCCGATTTTATGTTCCCGTGGGATAATTTTCGAGTTGTAGCGGGTGAAACCGCTGGCAACAGCTAGTAAAATAATATTAATAAGCTGCCTAATAATATTCTACGACTATCACACAACGCCACCTAGTCCCAAGCTAAGCAGAGCTTGTGTTATGGGTACTAGACAACTGCTATACATACTTATATATTTCTAAATATATACATATTATAGATAAATCACACCCAGACACAGAAATGATCGTGCTCATCATACAAACATTTGTCCTGGATGGGAATCGAACCCACGACCTCCAGCATAGCAGTCAGGGTCACTAACCACTAGACCAACAGGCCAGTCAATAAAAAAAAAAAACTTAAAAAAAAAATGTAACCGTCTTCGCCGTTCCTTAGCCGCGGCTGACGGACGCGACCGATAATTATAATTCTCAGCTTCAGTGTCTTTTACAAACTTCAGTCCCAGCGTCTGTGCCAGCGTGGCGTGAGCGCTGCGGCCGTGCTGGCACAAATGTGCACAGAGATGCTGATCCAAAACGAAATATTGATTTGTTTGTAATAGGAAAAACTTATATGAAGAGTGTTTGTTATAATAATATTTACCTGGGATCCAATGACGATTCTTATAGCTAAATTCAATATTTTCACCATATCCAAAAGCAGATTCATAGTGTTCAAAAGAATCTGGAAAAAGAAAACACGGTTGTACAAAAAATGTGAGTGCTTTGGTCATGATCATGAATGTCATGATGCATGCATGCCATGCATGATTACGAGCACCTATGGTCAGACCCTCGTTATTTCATTTTTAAAACGCCTGGTTGTTCTAGGTATATAGCTAAGGAGTATACTCCTTAGCTATATACCTAGAACAACCAAATTATTATTGGTACTCTAATCTGTCTGTCTGGTGAGTTGGGACTGAGCTTCAGTACCTAGGTACTTCGAATCAAAGTCTTTGATACATTCAAATGTGTATTCTGAGGTCTAAATAAATATAAATATTTAAATGAATTGATGGTTTTGTGTTTAATGAGTAATGTGAGAGTAATGTGGGAAAAAGACTTACCCTAGGACCGAACATTTTGTTGACGAACATCACTTGTTCTGTTAATAAAAGGTAACACTTGGTAATTCTCTTAATTTCGAAGCTGTCGATTGTACGCTCTTTGAGTGCATGAGGAAACGCACCTTCCTCGTCGCGGTACAGCCAGTTCCTATTACTTACACAATCCGTTAACTGCCCAACTGGACACACTTGTGTATGAGAGTAGCAACTTTGTACAAAGTTACTGATCATTCGCAGTCGAGCTTCAACTTGCGCCACGTGAGCTATCAAGTCTAATGTGGTCAGCATTTTGATAAATAGAAAAACATATTGTATTCCATGTACCAGTGGGACTACAGATCCAAAAGTTACAAACCATGCTCCTAAATCGCCAAAAGAACTCAAAGTCCAAACAATTACATACAATGTAATATATTTTATAACATTACGTCGTATTATACTGTAGCAATTTGTGCCAAGAAAGTTGTCAATTTTATCGTACTGCTTGAAATATTCTTCACTAATGCTTCGTCCATATTTGAAAACGAAATATAAGTCGACAGCATACTGGCAAGTGTCTGAAATCACTTGTATCATGTCTGTAATTTTTATAGAAATATCCAACTTGGGGTAAACATATGTTATTTTGTAACATAAACAGGACATACTTATAACTGCTAATATAAAATAAGTAACTAAACTTTTGATGAAAACGAATGTCTTGGATCGCGTTGGCGCTGCATTAACATTTATAGCAAATATTTTTAGAAAACGAATTAAAGGTATCATTGAAATTAACGTTTTACTAATAGGATGTTCATTTTTTGTAACATCACCGACTTGCATGATTGAAAGATGAAAGTTAATTTTAGTTCACAACAACTACCCACTTCATTCACTGACAGAATACAACTGTTACAATTTGTAAAATGTATACCTGTGCGAACTAGGTAAACGTTTTTCGTGCCATAAACATCAATCAATGGAACAACTTTCACATTATATTAATGAACAATATGAAGTGGCAGGTTCAAATTATAGTAATAACCGTAAGTAATTTTTATCATACATACAGTGAAAGTGATCGGTATGTCAGTACCTACGTCTGAATTTAATGCCGTTGCGTTGGTTGAAAATGACGTCACTAAGAGGCTGGCTGAGGCACTTTCTTCTTGATGTAGCTTTTGTACTACCTACTATCACATACCAGCATACTACATAGCAGACAAAGACTGTAGGGGGAGGAGGGGTCCAAAAGTCTGTGGTCAGGTATTTGGGACGTGCGCTTATAAATTTTAACATTCCACATAGAATAGGTTTGAAATTAAACACATGTTTTAAATACTTTTCCATTTTTGATATCGTCCATCCAATTTTATGGGGATTTGAATTTTTTCGGGTCAATCTTTACTTTCGTCGCAGGACGAGGACTCTAAAAAGGGCACTGTGGCCCTTGAATGCTAGGGGCAATCAGAAGGAACAGAGTGGCTTTTTAAGCAGGCAGTAAGTCTGAGTCTCTTCGGAAGAACTCTTTCTGCTTCATTCGAGCGTCAATGTTTCGCCATAAGAAAACCTGGCGGGCATAGTTGTATAAGAAACGAAGTGAAATAAAATGTGTTTCTGCCAATATTTGTATAGCTAAGTAAAACATTTTATTAAATTAACTAAAACGTGGGTAGGGTCACGCTCGGGCACGGGCACGCCCTACAGAACCGGAGGTACCTACATACTCCCGCCCGCGTATATCAATTACTGAAACATAAAAGGTGGAACAGGATGACATTGATGTATGAAATACCTGTCTACGAAGAATGAAAAAAAAACGAAAAATCTGTCAAGCATATATTTTGTAAATAATGACTTACTAATGAGCAATATTTTATGTTGAAATGTATTCTAATGATAGTTGATGTGACCATTGAAGGTACCATTTTCAGCACTACTTTTATTGTGATGTACCTATAAATTGTCTTACAGCTAAAGCCTTCTGACTCTTACGGGGACCCCTTAGAGGTCCAGAGCCTGCCGGAGCCCCAGGACTGTATTATAAGGTAACCGTGACCCCGGAACGTAAAGAGAGCTATTGAAGGATCACCGTGGATTTTAGTGAGTACGAGTCGCACAGACCCTCCGGCCCATACCACTCTGCGCGGGAGGACTCATTTGAGGATCACACCACGAAAAAAAGGGGCATTACTGCTTTGAAAATCGTGGAAGCACACACGAACAACGGGCAACGAACTTTCGAACATAATTATATACTTAACCAATAGTTATACATTTAATACAAACTATTTAAAGTCAATTTGTCTGGCCAGACTTATAATTTGGCACACGCAAGGAAACTCACAAGCAATCAACTTTGAATCGTTGTATGAAACTATACCTACTTAAAATGAAATAGGCTTTTTTTATTTTTTTTAGCGGGATTAAATCATCAAATCAGTCCTCCCATCCACTCGTTAAGTCCCGCCACCCCCCTCTGAAGGCGGGCCTCGTCATTGTAAAGAAACTCTTTGAGGTGCGCGGAACACAACACACCGTCGACATGGTGCTTTTAAGTGCTTTATCGGACAGCGAGACGCCAATTACTCACCGTCTGCATGCCCGCGCCTACGGCGTCTCCCGAGGGAGCTGGGTCGTGACGGGGACGCTGTCCTCTCCTTCAAACATCCCGCCTCCTTCACAAAAAAGGCTTACCTTTACAGAACAGAAAATCGCCCCGATCGTGAAAATAATAATTGTGATTGCGATCGGTGTGATGATTGCGAATGTAACAACGATTGCAATGACTTTTATCGTGATGGCGATTACTAATGCATCATCAATAAAATGAAATGGTTGATCGTTTTTTTAATCGTGGTGAAATTATCAAATGAGTCCTCCCGCCCAGGGCAGGGCGAGAGGGACTGTCAGACTCGTACTGTGTCCTTCATTAGCCCTTTGCGTTCCGGGACCATGGTAATTGTATAAGTCCCGTAACCCCGGCAGGCTTTGGCCCTCTAAAGGGCCCCCGTCAAAGGTTGATAGAAGGTACCTAGATAATATTATAAGTAGGTATTTCATTTTTAATATTTTTATCTATCAAGGTCTTTTTTTTTTTAACTGAGCAATTAATTGATTCTCTAATTACAATCACTATATTGTACCTATTAACTTCATTACTTATAATTATACTAGTTGATGCCTAGTTATCCACATGAATTATTCAGTAAGTAATAAAAGTCATGGTATAAAACGGTAGCAGAAAATCAATACCTGATGGTAAGTAGCTACGTGGTACGGTCAACGGAAAAGTCGATTAACATAAACATTTTGCGAAACAGCTTTTCGACATTTTATGAAGTTCTCTAGTTTTAATGTTTTAGGTGGAGAGGTATACTAAGGTCTACATGCCAGGGCCGCCGGCCATGCCGTGCCCGAACACGAATGTGTAAGGTAGAGTTAAGAAATTTATAAAAGTTTATGTTGTACATATTTTATTACCCGACTACTGGATTCATACAAAAATAAAACTAAATTTGGAGATTGCCCCCCATACTTATGGTCCCATACGTGTGGGGTACGGTTTTTGAGAACAATAGACTCATGGACCTGCTGGGAACAACCCCGTAAAACTAACGTAATAAGTGAAAAAAAAAAACAATAAAATCATAGGTGATTGCGTCGATGCAGTCCGTGAAATTCAATTTTTTTTACGTTTTTTGCAATTTGCAGGCCAGTGACATGTTGTAACTTTATAAAAATATGAGTTGCGGTAATAACAAGTATAATTTTAAATATAAAAAATATCAAAAAATTCGCTCCATCAGCTCTCACATAGAAAAGGTGCATCGTAGCCTTTAGGTACTATTATATATTCTGTGATCGTAGTTAGATTTCGGAGATTTTAACATGATGCACCTTTTCTATGTGAGAGCTGATGGTGTGAATTTTTTGATATTTTTTATATTTAAAATTATACTTGTTATTACCGCAACCACAGAAATATTAAAAACAGGAGAAGTGGCAAGGGGGCGTGTCCGCTACCATTCGGTTCTGAGCGCGACGCTCAGAAAATGAAAAAATGGCCGTCACCGCAAGTTAGTCTGTTGTCAACCGCGTTCGTGAAAAAAAACGATTATGCCGTCTTGTTCGGTGCTTTTATGCAAAAATAGAAACCAAAACAAATATTTTAGAAGCCATGGCATCGGGTTTCACATGTAATTACAAGTATTTTACAATATTTGTCTTAAAAATCACGAAAAACAACAAGCAGTAAAATATATCTGACTTGTACTACTGTACTTTTGTTTTCCTACATTACTCCGACTGTATTATTTTTGCAATAAATACATTGCTCTTTTACAACCACATCATTGCATCACAGAGTGACTGAACAAGCAATGTATAACTGACATAACGATACCTCAATCAGCTGTAATGTCGCATGGTACGGCCGCTGCTCAGGTCCGCGTATTTTAGTGCGAGCTAGTGACGTGCTCTTGGAGATCCGACAAAGTCTATCGACAAGAAAGTCGATTGCTAATTGCTATTTTAATATTTCAGTTTTTTTTTTTGATTTTTTTATCTTGTAATAAGACTGGAAGGCCTATGTGGTTCATGCATGATATCAAATTTTTATTATTTTACAGAGTATTATATAAATGCGAAACCGAAGATGGTTAAGTAAATTAATTAATGTTTAGTTTAGTAATCTATGGACTAAATTAATAGTAATCTATACAATAAAGATAATAAAAACGGTTTCATATCGTTTTTAGGGTTCCGTAGTCAACAAGGAACCCTTATAGTTTCGCCATGTCCGTCCGTCCGTCCGTCCGTCCGTCCGTCCGTCCGTCTGTCCGCAGTTTAGCTCAGAGACGCACAGTACTAGAGAGCTGTAATTTGGTGTAAATATACGGATTTGTTGTGGCGAAAAAGTGGTAAAATAAAATCTCGTAAAATATTTTTTTTTAGGGTACCTCCAGTACTTACACGTAAAGTGAGGATTTTTTTTTTCTCGCGTACCCCTTAGTGTGGGGTATCATTAAATAGGTCTTTAAAAAATAATGTGAGTTTCCCATAACAATTTTTTGATAAAAAAATTCGTTTCTGAAATATTAAGCTTTGAAGTGCTAAATTTTGCTCGATTCGAGTGTCCCCCCCTCTACCAGCTAAACGGTTATGTTTGGGGGTGTGAAAAAATTCACAATAGTAGTATATATAACGAAGTTTAAAAGAAAATTATCATGACTAAGTAGGCTTTACAACTTTACGAGTAATAGTCGACCAACTTATAAAATGTACTTGATATCATATTTTCTTAAACAAAATGTATCGGAGACAACTGCAAATGTAAGTTTGTCAACTTTATTTTTACAGCTTTTATATGTATGTTTTTTGGGGATAGGTAGGTTTTTATCGTCAACTATTTTTAACTAAATTCAAAAAAAGGAGGAGGTTCTAAATTCGTTGTAATCTTTTTTCTTATGTATTTTCCCCGATTTTTCAAAGACGACCGATTCCTGGACCGATTTTGAAAATTCTTCTTTTTAAAATTAAATTCAGCGAATCAGTTTAGTTAGTTCGCATAAGTATTTTGATGGGCAACTACTACGGAACCCTACACTGTGCGTGGGCCGACACGCACTTGGCCGGTTTTTATTAATTTTATTTCCAAACCTTTATAATTTATCGATATATTTATCGTGAACTCTTCGATTTAGTCAAACACTGTCGAGTCCGCCCCCGTGTCCCGACGATACACAATGATAATTGTTTTAGTGTGAGTAAATTACACGGAAAAAGTACGCTGTGGTTTAAAGAATAAGGTTTATAATTAAATGACAGAGTTTTCGACGGCGCGTGTGTGCACTTGTTCGTAGTATTGTTTTGATATACTACATGCGTAATATTATCTTTATGGTGGGGCAGTTGTGGCTTCACCGGTTTTCTATACATTTTGAACTCCACGCCATATCTCCTTCTATAATATATCTATGACCGCAACTCATATCATTATAATAGATCATTCTCAGGTTTTCACATTATAACCCTTTAATAAAATTCTCCAGTCTCCTACAACAATTCCAACAAAGCGCTGCCTATTGTGACAAAATGGCAGTAAAGTTGTTGTGCAACAAAAAAGTGTCAATAACTACGGTAAGGGCATGGACCTAAAAAAAAAGGCGGACGGAACTTCACTAAGAAAGAATTGAAGCACCCATAGTAAGTCAGTGCGCTTGTCCACACAAGCCGGCACACACACATTCACACCATAGTAAGTCAGCCGTCGGCCATTACGCTTCGAACGACACTCGCGGTTTCATACGGTGTTATTTTGTCTAATAAAAATCAAAGTATGCCGTCATGTGTTGCAAAAAGTTGTCTAAACCATAGTAGTTCAATTAAAAAAGCCAGGGGATCACTTTTCACAGTTAAACATGTCATTTTGAAGCTTATTTCTCGATTTTACGTCAATAAATTTTATAAACATCTCGAAATCAATCAGTGTTGCAACTATTTCAAGGTTCAAATTATTTTAAAATTGGGAGATTTATATTTTGTTACTATTTATCGTTATTGTATTCTTCTGTATTTTTACAAGTTTCCCCACGGCAAATGATGCATTTTTTTTTTTTTTTTTTTTTTTTTTTTTTTTTTTAGCGTGGTAAAATCATCAAATGAGTCCTCCAACCCCGGGCAGGGCGGGAGGGACTGTCAGACTTCTACTGACTAAAATCCACGGTGTCCTTCATAGCCTGTTACGTTCCGGGGTTACGGTTAGGGAATAATCCCGCGACCCCGGCAGGCTTTGGCCCTCTCTGAGAGGGGGGCCCCGTCATTATGCTGACGCTCTTTGAGGCGCGCGTGGGACACAACGCGCCGTCGACCCGGGCATGGTCCTTGGTCGGGCAGCGAGTTGCCCTTTACTCGCTGCCCGCATGCCCGACGGCAAATGATGCATGGAAAAATTATTGTATAAAAATAATAAGGGAGTGTAGACATGGAATAGGAATGTAGACGTGTAGGAATGAAACATAAAATAGCTTTAATTAAATATTTATAGGCGAAAAATACTTAAACATTCGTTTTCACCATTTAAGTAAATTAGAAGGGATTTCTAGATGTGTCAATAGCAAAAGACAAGTCTACAAAAATTTGAATAACCAAAAGGGATTGTAAAACTTTATTAATATTTAACGAGTTGTAAATATTTTATATCCAATGTGCATAAATTATTTTACCTTTATTTTAGAAATAGGTATCTGTCACAAAAAAATTGGAATTAAACTTAAGTTCAAGGGAGATCTTAATTAAATATTGTTCAAAAATGGGTAATTTTTTCCTTCATCTGGCATCCCTATACAAACTCACACATATAAACACGGTCGCCATTTTGGTGCTTCAATCGTTTCTTAGTGAAGTTCCGTCCGCCTTTTTTTTTAGGTCCATGGGTAAGGGTAGAAGGGATATTCAATTATTCGTAGAAACATTTTTTTACAGCAATTTAGTGTATTTTTTTCATGAATACGGCAAATTCAGTTTTAGACACGGCAATTATTTTTTTTTAATCGCAACCACATCGCAACACTGGTTTGGTATTTTACGAATCTGTGATTCTTTGTCTATGGTAGTGACTGAAGTGAAGATTGAAGAATTTATAGTCTGTGACGTCAAGGAAGAGTGAAGCTTGCAGCTTGCTAGACTTTTGGTGTTGTGTATTTTTAATTTTATTATTTTTCAGTTTTGTAACTATAAAGACAAGCTTTAATGTGCGTTTGGATCCCGATATGTTCCTCACAGCATTTAGGTCTTAAGGTTTAACTTAAAAATTTGTTATAAGTGTTTAAAAAAGGTTGGTTTAAAATTATTTACATTTTGGTTTGTAACTTCTATGCTTTGCGTGGATCTATTATTCTGGTATTGAAGCTAATTATTTGTTGAAATAAAATAATTATATTGAGCAAGAGTAAATTTACCATACTCATGTACAAAGGAATATTCATAATGTGACTTGTGTTGTGCTATCTTTTGAGTGCACTGAATTGACCCTTTTTTCTGCTGAATAATATCAAGTAATTTGTTTAAGCAAGCATTTTTGTTGACTAAGCTAGCTTAAAGTATCTTTGAATTGTTTCTTTCAATCTCAAAGCATTTAACATCACCATCAAAAATATCATTTTTATTTATTACAGGAATTAGTAAGTTTGTTTTACCTGCTTGGTTTAAGATTCTGCAATTGTATCTCTTTTAAACTAATTCTGTGAAACTGTGCTATTGTTACATACTTAAGTGGGGCCCTGGTGTCCTAGAGTATGGCCTCGCCTTAGTTTAGGCACCAGATATCCACAAATAAAAAAATCTTTTTTCCTGTGCTTTTGTCAACAAACTAAGCTGTATCAATTGTTATCTATTTTTGTGGGATACAAAAATAAAAAATCATTATCCAGGTAGATTTAGCACTATAAAGTAAGAAATTAAAGCTACACTCTGTGAAAGGTTTGTAGTTACTTTTCATAATAAGTTTCTTTGACATCATAAGTTCATAGGTATTTTTTATTATTTTCCAGGCAGTGTTATGGGAGGTTGCCGCTGCACTTACCGTAACTGTTCTTTGCGAACAGATGGGAAGACTCACATGTTCCACTACCCGGTGTTCGACAAAGTTCGTTGTCATCAATGGCTTACAAATGCACATAAATTAGAATTTCTCAATTTAAAAGTATCTCAGCTCAAGAACAGAGTTGTATGCCAACATCATTTCAAAGATGATAACTTTATGAACTTTAAGGTTTGTTTTTTTATTTGATTAGTAAAACACTAATAGTAACTGAATACACTGACGTTTTAAAAAAAACATTAATTAATTTATTTTTAAACGTCCCAGATTAGTAAAACACTAATAGTAACTGAATACACTGACGTTTTAAAAAAATTTTTAAACGTCCCAGACTAGGATTTTCTCCTGTATTGAAGATGTATTTAACATAGAAATTGACACACACAAACACCCAGATCTGGAACAATAACTTATAGTTCTGGCAAATATATTATGTTCCATGCAGGGATCAAACCCCCAAAATGCTGTGCAGAAGTCAATTGCTTAGCTATTGCTCCAACCATTAATAATTTTAATATTTTCTTTTCAGAAAGACAAACTTACATTTGATGCAGTTCCCACAGAAGATGGACCATATTGTGATTCTAGTCAATTAGATGAAACAAAGCCAGAACAAGAGGAGTCCAAGGTTTTTAGCATATCTCTTGATGACATTGAAAATGAATATTTGACAATGGTAGATAAAAAAGCAAATTTTTCTGTGAAATATGGAGATTTCTTAACAAACTGTGATTTAATGGACTTTGATTCATTAAACTCACTAAACCAGATCAGTGATCGTAACCAGGTTAATTTAAAGGGCTTAATAAGTAAAGAAGTTTCAAAACCGAACATTGCAAGAAGACCTATTGCTTCCAAAAGACCTGTTAAAAAGGTGCGACCTCTCACACTCGTAAATAGAGGTAAGCGTTTAGGAAATCCTAAAAGCACTGTTTTGAAAAATACAACTCAGAAAGAAGATACACTTTTACAAGGTGATGTTACAATAAACCCTGATAATACAGTAAATATCAGTAAACTAATTGAAACAACACAAACAGAAGATGATCCAAACTCAATGAATCTTATACTGAATGTGTCTCATGTTCCTATTGAATTTGAAAGCACAAAATCAAATGACAAGATTCAGGAAAATATAGATCAATCTATTGATTTGAAGGTACTGGATGAATCATCAAAACTATTAAATGATCAGTCAATTGATGAATCAAAACTATTAAATGATCTGTCAATTGATGAATCAAAACTATTAAATGATCTATCAATTGATGAATCAAAAGTAACCAACAATCGGCCCTGTGAAGTAAAAGTATCAATTGAACCAATACTCCCAGACAACAATGCTAGCAGAAATAAATTAAAGGAAAGGAAAAAGATTAGAATTATATCAGAGAAAAAGATATCTGAACCTGTGCCACTTATTGGAAAACTTGAACCTGTTTCACCTACAAGAATTTTAACTTTCCCAAATAAGAGAAGGTTTGTCAATCCAAATCCATTTGTAGAGACAACAGGTTTACCAATTATTAATAGTAATACAGACACAACCGTTGCAACAGATACATCGAAAGATAATATAATTGTAGAAAATGCTGCAGTTGAACCTATTGATATTATTAGTAGTAGAATTGGTATTGATAATGTCTTGCCTCAGGAAGTAAGAAATGATGTAATTAATTTAATTCCAAATGAGGTGTTACCTGATACTGCTTTTGAAAAAACTAGAAGTAATGAAATTGATAAAACTATAGCTAGTAAGACTCTAACTAGTAAGGTTTCATCAAGAACTTCATTATTAAAGACTAAGATACCTCCTGAAAGAGTTGCTGCAATAGCTGAAAAAAGAAAATTTAACATGAAATTAAGAGATATTATTGAAGATTGTCTAGATAAGTTAGATGAACCAGATAAATCAGATTTTGATAAAAGAAAACTAGCTCATAAAACAAGACTAATGCAAGATAACCAGCAGAAAGTGGCTTCCTATCTTACCAAGGATCCAGAGCTGCCTAGTGTTCAAGACTATACTATTGCTTACTTAGATGCTAGACTTAAAAAAATGGAAGACAATTTGCTTAATAAAATAGGAGAAAACTCCAAAAAAATTGTAGAGTTAAAACAAGCAGTTGCACCAGTATGTGATAAGAGAAATGTCCACACACAGACATCAGTTAGTGAAGATGTACATAAAAGACAGCTTTATCAGGAACTATCCAAATATTTAAGTCAGGAGGCAAACAGTTTGATATATGAAGAACTTTTCATAAACAAGTATGCAAAGGATGTGCCCAAGTGCTCTTCTCCAAAGCGGCGCAAACGCAGGTGATAATCAAAGGAAATAGTGTATTAAATAAAATATGCAGTTGTTATTTTTACATTTTAATTACATTAATAAATCTATAATTGCTTTGTTAGCAGATTATTTTACTTTTACCAGACTTTTACCAGTGTTGTCTCCTCTAAATAGTCCTATAAAAGCATCAACAGTTGATTCCAATCCTTCAGTAATATGCTCTTTGTACTTTAATTTACCTTGTTTCACCCATTTCAAGTTTTGATTTATTCCTTCAATGGTGCGGTTGGCATATCTATTCACCATGAACCCTTCAATTTTTAGCTGTTTGCCGACGATGAATGGTTGAAGCATTGTCGCTGAAAATATAAATATGTTCAAAAGAAAATGAACAAGACAAAAAAAATGTTTTTTCAAACGATGTGATATTTACCTTTCCGCTTTTCAGGGTCGGTTACATTATAACTTGCAATAGCTCCGCAAACGGCGATCCTGCCGTATTCGTTCATCTGGGACATAACTGTACTACTGATTTCCCCACCAACATTGTCAAAGTAGCAGTCTACGCCATTTGGAGCGGTTTCTTTCAGATATTTTGCTAGATCTGCTGTTTTATAGTTGGCTGCATAGTCAAAACCTAGTTCTTTAACCAGCCATTCGCATTTTTCATCAGTGCCGGCTATTCCAATAACTCGACATCCTATAAACATACATACAGTCAGCCCAAAAATATTCAATTATGAAACAAGGTTGGAATAAGGAAAAATGCGTTATTACCTAGGATCTTAGCAATTTGTCCGACATGTGAGCCCACTGCACCCGCCGCACCTGACACTACCACCGTTTCTCCGGCCTTCGGTTGGCAGATTTCGGTAAACCCAAAATAGGCAGTATTCCTGTTTTATATACACAGATATTTAGTTTGAATTTTTAGATGAGGTTAAAATGACATCACCTACGGTACTTACCCAACTCTCCCACAGACACCTAGGGCCAATGATACAGGCAAGTCTCCAAAGTCAGGTAATTTGTGAAGATACGGTTTTTGTCCACTGTATTTTTCATTTTCGGGAGTCGTAACCGTGTGGGTCCTCCAACCAAAATGCCCCATAACCCATGTTCCGACTGGGTATTCCGGATTCTTGCTTTCTATGACTCTGTAAATAAATATTAAATATCAAGGAAGATATAGACTTCACTTCTGATCTCATTATCACTATTTTAGGGCCGATTAAACATTAAATCATTGAAGCCTGCGTCTAACCTGCTCTGCTTACCACTTTTCGGATTTTAAACTCTCATATAATTATACTTACCTAAATACTCGAACCTAAATACGTATATAGCAACTCGTAATAAGTTTTATGTACTTACTAAAATAATAAAATAGCAAAAAGAATTCATGTAGGTACTAACTTCGCAACTTGGCCGCCAATCATATCGCAAGGGAAGGTTGCACCAAGTTTCATGCGCTGGTACGGATCAACACTGAAGTAAGCTGCTTCAGCGAGGAATTCTGGAATAATGAAAGGAGAGAGTCATTAGAGGAGGCCTTTGTCGAAAGACAAGCTGCTATGAAGGTAAAAAAGCCAATTGCCGAAATTATGTGTTAGTTTAAGTTACTTATTGTTTTTTTTATATTTTTAAGTACCTAACATGTTTTGTCAAATAAGTTGTATAATTAAAGGCTTAATAAGTATTTGATTTTTATTTTTTATTTAATGAAAATCAATATCAAAGCATTTATTTCAAGTACAGTGCCAGTTACAGGCACTTGTGAATGGTTAAAGACAAAAAAGTAAGACATAAAAAGTACTTTAAATACTACAAAATTATGGCTACATGCAGTCCCAATCACAAGCTATATTACTTTACTGTGAAAGTACCGTAGACAACAAGCAAATTAAAGAAGTACAAGTACAACTTAAACTTACCATTTTCTTGTAATTCAGGCAGAACCTCTTCGACAATTGCGAAGTCGCTGTTCTTAGGTTCTCCTACGAAAGGATTTAGGACTACGTATTTCTTTGCGACGACCATTGTGAATGGATTCAAAATATATTTTCCACGATTTAAATAGCTAGTAAAATGTGATCAGAATGATAAAAAATATTATAGCAAATAAGAGTGAAACTGCAGAAATATAACTTGTTTATCATTTTTATATTTTATTTAAACTATTTCATACCTTATTCTCTTAAGTTTATAGTATATTTTGCAATAAAATGTAAAAAAAAACACTTGTGAATCGAAACTGGTTATCTGTTTTGTTATCACTAGCAGGCTGTGTTAGCAGGTGTTATATTAATAATATAGGCTCTATGACTCGCTGAACTAAATGAAACATTTACCATTAAAATCTTTATGTACTTAATTAGGTAAAACCTAAGTCAATGCTTAAATATTCATAAACAAATAGAACGCTGTTAGGTTAGGTTGTTATTAATTTGATAAGATTTAAACAAGCCTTTAATTAATCCATAGACAAAATTATATTTTCTATCTCGATTTTGTTATCTGTTTATTTGTGTTAATATTGGCGGGAAGTTTGAGTTACATATAATAATTAAAGAGGTTTTTTTGAAATAAAACAACGACTGTTTCCTTCTATACATCAACAATAAATATGTAGGTACCTGTTTATGAACACGATAAAATATAACTCAGGTCTGTATCTAAACACATTAGTACATAATTAATAAATCTTCTATAGACTTCTTCTATTCTATGTATATTAAAATCAATGCCGCTTTTCGTTGTGATTTTATAACTCAAGGAACGGGCTCACCATGGGCTCACCTATCCAAACCAGATGTTTAGGCTTTATTCGGACTATTTAGTAGTTGGTATAGGTGAAGTTAGCACAAAATCGATCGAGCGGTTCTTCGTTTATCACATTTTTTGTAACAAATGATTTTCAATACCTTCTTACCGATTTCCTACAGTCCATCTATACAAAAAGTGGGACTTACTGTCAATACGACAAACCTACATTCTACACATAGTCCTCAAAAAGCACTCACAACTAGTTTATGATTCGAATCTACTGAAAGATAAACAAAAAAAGGGTACTGTGTGCATAACTGAATATTTCCGTTTACGTCTCATAAGTTTTTCTGTTACCTAGGGGACTATATAAATAATCTTCTTCTTATCTTATACATATAATAAAACTGTAGAAAAATATTTTTTGTACATTAAAAAAAACTCAAAAAATATAGCCAACGTGTTAAAGGACAACCAATGAACCCATTTCTAGCATTTTAGAATTTTTGTCTGTTTGTCTGTATGTCTGTTTGTCTGTTTGTATGTTTATTTGTTCGGGCATCACATAAAATGTACGAAAGCTATGTAGATAACTTTCAATACACAACGACATGACAACTTGAAGTTTTAGTTTTTGTTTCATTGAAATCGGACCAGTCTCTCAAAAGATATTTGAATTTAAAGTGTTCCAGAAGTAAAATTACGGTCAGTAAAATTACGTTCTGTAGCGCGATCTAGCTTGGAATAGAAAAACTACATACCTACAAATATGGACTAGAGATTGGTTTGGAGTGGAAGAGTAGAGTAGAGTAGAGTAGAGTAATGGGATGGAATGGAAAAAGAAAGAAAGAAAGAAAAGGTGTTTATTAGACTCACATGGACAGGGGATGCTGTAGTGGGATGGAGTGGGATGGCTGGGTTGGTGGGATGGAATGGAGTGGGATGGACTGGGATAGAGTGGGATGGAGTACGCGAGTATGGACGTGGGATGGAGTGGGTTGAGGTGGGATGGTGTGGGATAGAGTGGGATGGAGTGTGATAGAGTGGGTTGGAGTGGGATGGAGTGGGATGGAGTGGGATGGTGTCCGAGATGGAGTCGGACTGGTACCTATGGAGTTGGAGTGGGTTGGAGTGATTGGGAAGAGTGGGATGGAGTGGAATGGAGTGGGATGCAGTGGGACAGTGTGGGAAGTCGGATGGCACTATGGGAATAGAGTGCAAATATTAGTGTACATTTTTTTTAATTTTTAGTAAACCTGATAGTGGGTATGGTGTGGGATGCAGTGGGTTTAGTGGGATGGTGTGGGATAGAGTGGGATGGAGTTGGATTGGGATGGACTGGGATAGGGGGATTCTTGAAAAATCTAATAAATTCTAAATATAGGCTTTATTTATATGAAAACGACATGATTTATAAAAAAACGTGGCGAGAATTAAACGCTTCGCACAAAAAAATACATTGTTAAATTCCGACATCCACGCGAACGAAGTCGCGGGCACAGCTAGTATAATTAATAAGAGCCAAAATATTTATCCTCTAAACAAACTTAACTGTAAACAAAAAGTGTCCCAATTCCTGAAAACCCTTTGCTGTGATGACACAGAGAAATTGCTACCACAAACTTTCGTTCTTCTGCATCTCTGTTACGGATTATTATGTTACTACCTAAATGAGTGCTCCTGTTGCACTTTCAAACAGACGCATTATTCAAAATTTTCATACACGTACACGGCTCCTTTAATAAACACCTCTTTGTCCTAGGTATCACAGGCAGCCCCCCTGTGCTTGTATGGCGGAGGACGAGACAGCAGCCCATGTGCTCCTACACTGCCCTGAGATTGCTTCATACAGGGCAAAGTACTTCGGTAACCCAGGTACTCTCCGCGAGATCGTCGGCCTCGGCAACACGAAGGCGCTGCTGGCTTTCCTCGGGGAGCTGGGGTGGGTGGATCGAATGATTTCTTTCCGACCCGCACGCAAAATACGCGCATATGACGTGGAGTTGCGGATACCAGCTCGTTAAACAATACAATACAATAAGTCGGTAAGAGTGATACTAGCTATTAGTGCTCCGAATACAGGCTACTTTCTGTGAGTTACAACTTTTACATTTGTCTAGGGAATGAGTCTAGTTTTAAGTATGAGTATCGAGCGACAATCTATAAACTTGCAGGAATTGTTAACTTTATCACTATCCAGTTTCGATGGCTACGCCGCCGCCCGCGCCGGCGTTGCACTATGGGAAGAGCGCAAATATTAGTTACATTTTTTTATTAAACCTTATACTTTCACGTATATGTGTGCAAAATTACAGATCGTTTAGTTTTGAAATAACTGAGGTATGGAGTTTTGAGACGAAACATACGCGATTCCGATTTTCCCATAGTGCTGCGCAGTAACTACCAGCGTGTGTAGAAAAGGATTTCAGAATAAAAACTTTTTGCGTAGAGGTGTTGATAAAACTTTTGAATGTGTCATCCCTCGTGATCCCTCGCTCAATATCATAGAGTACATTTGTTTATAGGGGTACTCAATATGACATCTGAAAGTTACAATCGTTGACAGAGCACAGAGTAATTTTATCAACAAAGAAGATATTATCACGTTTGAAAAGTGTAGTAAAACAACTAGCATGTGCTCTGTACAATTGGGCCGTCATTAATAAAATTATTCATAAAAATATATGTATAGGTTAGAAGCAAGAAATATTAATAAACATTAATTTTATTGAAAATGGTACGCTACCGTAAAAATACCAATAACACAATGGACAGCTTGAATCTGTGAGTGGATATTACAATACTGAAACAAGATATCTCTCTTTTTCTCTTCTCTTCAACTTTTAGTCTTGTAGGAAAAGATTTTTTTGGGCAATTTGTGTCATGGCATGGTAATCCAGTTTCTTCCAGCTACTTTAACGAGATCGACGTCTTTCCACCTAGTTGGTTGTCTCCCTACATTCCTCTTTCTCGTCCGTGGTCCACCAAAACTTTAATGCTTCATCTTCGATCCAACCTACGGCATAAACAGATGGCCTGGATTAGCGTATGCTAATCCAGACTATCTATCACTACCTACCTACTTTAACACCCCCCGTGGTAGTAATACCCGGTCCCATGGGCACTGAAGGGCATCATAGGCCAAATAGGCAGGTCGGTATTTGAAAGGCGCGGGAATGCCTAACCCTAAGGTTGCTGTACGTGACTCTACCTCGAACGCAAAGGGCAATTTAATGAACATAGTGGATTTTAGTACGTGGTACGAGTCTGACAGTCCCTTTTACCCAGGGCGGGGAAAAATGATCAAAGGATTGTGATTTTTCAACCAAAAAATCCACTGGTTTGAAAAATAAATATAGTTAAATAAAATTATCTATTTTGTTTTATGACTCAGCCATTTATATTTAACAATTTATATTAGCTCTTACTACGTGAATAATCCTAGGAACATACCTACATAGTTGCATCTCACTTCTTCATCAGTACCTTTCGAAAATTATGCGTCAATAAATGTCCTGATTCAGGTGCAAACTAAGTGGACATGATGAATTACTTACCCTGTTATGTCCTTTAACTAATCCATTACATTTTTCAGCGATGAAAAAGAAAGTAAATCAAATGTCACTGCGCCTTCGATATCATATTCAACATTGGTATTAAATTATTATTGATTGTAAATATTTTAGTCTGCGTAACTTTGCTGTATAACAGACCTACGCAGACCGAGACCGGCATGGCAAGGATTTTGCCGTGAGTCAGCGCACACTGGCCGCTTAGGTACCGGGGCATTCCAGCACTTTGCCACGGCATGCCACGTCGTGCCGCGGCACAACAAAGCACGCCTCAGCGATCCCTGCTGACTGATACACTTTTAGTCTTCAGTTGTGTTTGATCGAGTGTTGGTGTGCCTCCAGTTTTAAAATGGAAGATTGGGATTTGGTGTTGATATCGATTCTTGCAAATGAAGAGGTCAATGGTGTGCATTCCCCGCTTCTCCCCCCGCCGCCGCATCCCGCATTATATCAGTACGAACGCCGGAGTCCGTGGCATGCCGTTGCGGTTGCCTACCGCAGTATGCAACGGCATCCAGCCACTGACGGGAGCCTGTTGCGCGACTTTTAATGCCGTGTGATAAAATCCCTTTCAATGCCACGGCACATTTTTAAGCATAGCAATTTATGTCGTATTTCTGTAACAGTACGGTTGAATGTCCATTAGTAAAAATTAAAATCCCTTGCCATGCCGTCCCGGTCTGCGTAGGCCTTAAGTTTGTTGCTTTCAGTTGTACGTTGCTAATTTGCTATTATTGTAGTCATTGAAAATATAATATGTACAGGTACAACCGACAGAGATACAAGCTCTACGAAGCTAAAACAAGTCGATTACCTATACCTACCCGCTATCTGAGAGTCGGTGTGCAATATTTATCGCCTGTACCTGTATTCGTAACTTGCCGCAGTTCTTTATAGTCTTATTTATTTCCAGTACAGTTATTCATCAAAGACGGATAAATTTTTGATATTCATAGCAATATTGGCGTCGTTTGTCGCCGGGGCCACGTTGCCATTTGCCATAACCTTGGTGGCGAATGTGTTTCAAAGCATGATAACCTACGACAAGGCAGTACAATCAGGGAAAGGAGATGGCGACGCCTTCCTACAAACTATGCACAATTTTGGCATCAAGTATTCTTGTATAGGCTTGGTGCTGTTTGTATGTGCATATTTGGGATCGGCACTTATGAATATTACGGCTATAAATCAGGTAAATGGCGCATTCATTAGTATAACTTTTTTAATGTGTAATATTTCTATTCATTACTTTTTAAAGGGCATATTATGCTGATTCCAACCACCTATAGCTCGCAGTTGTGGCATGCTAAAACTATACTGCAAACTGCTTCCAGATTTATAAAATCAGAGAAGAATATTTAAGAGCAGTTCTGAATCAAGACTTTGCTTATTTTGATCTTAATCAAACTGGAGACTTTGCATCAAAAATGGCAGAGTAAGTATTTTTTTGTTGATGATTCCATTAATTTGCTTCAACACTGAATAATGCCACGTCTTAGAAATACCAATACGACTGTGGTCCTTGACTAGAGAATGTTCATTGCTGCACAAAAATGTGATAAAAACAAAATGTCATCATCTGCCTAGCCTTTTTCCCAACTATATTGGCATCATAAATATTAGGGTTTAAAACGGGATATTTACCTTGTTTATTATTTGAGTTTCCGATATTTCGGCACTCTGTTGCAAGCACCATGATCACGGATGAACTGAAGTTATTGCGGGTGGATGTTATGAGCAGACAAATCGGTCTACCCTCCGTCTCGTTCTACTTCTCGTGCTATCCGAGGCACGGAGGAAACTCGTTATGACAGATCACAGACAGGTCACCTATCCACAGACCAAACTCGGCAAGCGTCTGTGCGGCTGTAATTATTTAGCCACGAGCTCCTCTCCAAAAAAAAAAACAGAATGTAGGTAACAATCTATGTGTAAATAGCACGCTGAAGTGGAATTGGGCTGCCATGTCTACAGACGTATGCATACGTTCAGTAGTAGACTGCAATTGGCTGAGCAAAGACTAGTATACTTCCCCAGATAATTTAAGACAAAAGTGGGCAATGATGTTTATATTTTTGACGTACCTAATCAGTGTTGCTAGAATATCACTTTGTCTCGTAATTCATTCGTCCATTATTCTAGAATACCGGTCTTTTGCTCATGTTTTAGTGACGTTATAAAATTAGAAGATGGCATCGGCGACAAGGTGTCAGCGTTCGTATACAGTACTACCACGGCCTGTGGCTGCATTGTAATGGCGATGCTGAAGGGGTGGAAACTGGCGCTCCTGTGTCTGACCACTACTCCTGTCACTTTCCTGCTGGTCGGCTTGACTGGGCGAGTATGTGGATTGCTTGAAAGTATCCTTTTTTTTTTTAGCTTGGTAAAATCATCAAATGAGTCCTCCCACCCCGGGCAGGGCGGGAGGGGCTGTCAGACTTCTACTGACTAAAATCCATGGTGTCCTTCAATAGCCCTTTCTGTTCCGGGGTCACGGTAAGGAAATAACCCCGGCAGGCTTTGGCCCTCTGAGAGCCCCCCTCTCAGAGGGCCAAAGCCTGCCGGGGTCGCGGGACGCCCCGTCAGTATGCTGACGCTCTTTGAGGCGCGCGTGGGACACAACGCTCCGTCGACCCGGGCTGCTTTACAGTATCCTGGCGCAAGCTAATATGACACACTGATATTACAGAGACGACGTTTTTCTTTGTACCAAACGTCTTAATTTTTCTATAATCTTTTTTACTCTAGGTTAAATGGTTATCATGTTTGGTGGAGTTGTTCTTTAGTATCCATATGAACTCCTTACTTGTCATTTTTATAACCCTACACTCAATGCCCTTAAATTACTTCTTTCAACTGTTACTGATATGTCCGATTATGGACCCATAGAGGTAGTATTCGTCGAATCATTTTATAGGGTAGGAACAGCAGGGCAAATAAATGAACTAGTTTTTTTCTTAGATAGCAGATCGCCTATACAAACAAGAAGCGCTACAGACAGGTCGGGCAAGTGCCATCGCTCAAGAAGTACTGAGCTCCATACGAACTGTGTACTCCTTTAATGGTCAGAGCAAAGAGTTAGAGCGATACAAGATACCACTTGCGGCTGCTAAGAAGATTTACATAAAGAAGGGTAAATATTGTATTCTTAACAGATCATGAAAACACAATATATTAATATATTCACACAAATTCTTTACATTGCAGAATTATTTACTGGACTCTCAATGGGATCTTTGTTTTTCTGCGTTTTCTGCTCGTATGCCTTATCGTTATACTTCGGAATTTATCTTGTTGTACACGACCCTGAAAATTACAATGCAGATGTAATGTTTTCGGTAAGTTAATAGGTAGTAGAGATCATAGTGTCGAAACTACCCTTTTAAGTGCCCAGTGCGAGCTTCTATAACTGCGCCTTGGTCTGACTAATTTTGGTCCAGGTCTAGCCATTTCTGCGTTCCCCAGGATCGGCGCCGTTGGTACACCCCTATTTTAGGCACTGATGGTGGAGATACCATGAATAGTGATTTATGCCAAATATGAATATTCGGCTAGGCTCCCAGCCGTAGCGACGAATATTCACGGCTATCAATAAGGGGTGTTGAATATATTCAAGAAATTATTTAACAACCTGAAAGAAATTGTGTGTTCCAGGTCTTTTTCGGCGTAATGACGGCTCTTGGAAACCTCGGCGTAGTAGGTTCTTTAGTTCGATCTTTTGGCCTGGCCCGAGGTGCTGGGGCCCAGATATTCAAAGTGTTGCATAAAGAGCCAACTATTAACCCTCTGTTAGACCGCGGGTTTAGACCAGAAGTAGCTGAAGGAACTATTGAATTAAATAATGTGGTGTTCCGATATCCATCTAGACCTAATGTGCCTGTTAGTATCAAATGTGTTATATCTATTATCAAAGCAATCGCTCAGAACAGAGCTGTAAAGTACAAGGACATACCAAAAAGCATATATATGTACAGTAATTTTGAAAACCCAGGGTTTTTTTTTCAGCGTGTTAAAATCATCAAATGAGTCCTTCCATCCAGGGCTGGGCGGGAAGGACTGTCAGACTTGTACTGACTAAAATCCACGGTGTCCTTCATTAGCCCTTTACGTTCCAGGGTTACGGTAATGAAATAAGTCCCGCGTCGGCAGGCTTTGGCCCTCTAGAGGGCCTCGTCATCTTGTGGACGCTCTTTGAGCTCGTGGAACACAACGCGCCGTCGACCCGGCCATAATGGTCCGTGGTCGATGGGCGAGTTGCCCATTACTCGTCGCCCGCATGCCCGCGCCTACGGTCGCCGGAGATCGTATAGCGACGTCCGATGCCGGGCGCGAGAGGTCTCCGCCTAATCGCTGCCGTGAGGACACGGCCGTGCTCTGCCCAAGCGGGACAGTCCTGCACCGTATGCTCTACCGTGTTTTCCGGGTGATCTTCACAGTGGTGACACCCAGGCGTTTCTTCCCTCCCTATCCGACACAGGTACCTCCCGAAACTTCCGTGTCCGGTGAGGGCCTGCGTCATGCGGTAGGTCAGGAAACCGTGACGTCTTTCCAGCCACTCCTCAAAGAGGGGTCTTACCGCCGCTATTGCGGCGTGCCTGAACACCTAGGGTTTGAGAAGTGTAAGTGAGGTATTCTTTTAAGGACATTGTTTATTGGTTTATTCTGACGAATTTGCATCATAGTTTGCAGATCGTATTGACTAACCAATTTCACATCCTTACAGGTGCTGAAAGGTGTGAGTTTAACCGTGAAACGTGGACAGTCTGTCGCTCTAGTTGGTCACTCAGGAAGTGGCAAATCCACTATCGTGCAACTCATATCCCGATATTATGATGTGATTAGTGGTAGCGTAAGTATTTGGATAGCTGATGCATAGCAAGGTAGATTTTAATGTTAACCCACTTGTATAAATAAATGCGAAGTTTTTGTTAAAGCAGGTATCTGTGGACAATATGGACGTACGGGATCTGTCCATACGGTGGCTGCGGTCTCAGATTGGTCTGGTGAGACAAGAGCCGGTGTTGTTCAACAACACGGTGCGGGAGAATATCCGCTACGGCCGCGAGGATGCTACAGACGAGGAAATACAGGCCGCGGCTCTACAGGCTAATGCTCATTACTTTATTATCAAACTGCCTAAGGTATTGAATTGAATTCACACTATGCGTTTTTTTTTGGAGCATTAGAAGTATCAATGCATCAACAATGGATAGAAAAAGTCGCTTTTGAAGGACTTCATGTTCATATGTTGCAGCCGTGATGCACATATTCGTTTATTTTTGAACCGTTTTTGATGTGCTTTAGGTATTATGGTAGCCAGATCAAGCCATGTTTTATAAAAATAGGGAATGCACACTTATTTCAACAGAGGTCTGATGCTCACTCTCCTGAAGTCCTGTGTAGTGTATCTGTATACCCTTTTCATATGTGTTGAGTGCTGAGCGCTAGTCTCCATCCCTGAGGGGAGATCCGGAGATCCTGACGTTGTTTATTTTTAAGCTTTTCAATTTTGCTAAAAACGTAAATTAAGTTCGCATAATATGACGTAGTATATGGTATAGGGCTATGATACGATGGTAGGCGAGTATGGCGCATCATTGTCGGGCGGTCAGAAGCAGCGCATCGCTATTGCACGAGCGCTTATCCGGGATCCTCCACTTCTACTACTCGATGAAGCTACCAGCGCTCTCGACGCTGCATCCGAAGCTAAAGTACAGCTTGCACTTGATGAGGTGAGCTGAATTTATTACAGCATTCTCTAATACAGTACCTATGAATTAACACTATTCGGTACTGTTATCGGTTTTTTCTTGTTCCATTGTGAGGTTTTTTGAATGGTGGACATCCATCATCATACATAACATTATGATGCGCTCGATATGGAGAAAGATTGTTGCTTAAATTGCTGTTAAAAAGATTAAGGCGAGATTGCAGTATATTGCAAAAATATATGAACGCACACCGCACAACCAATCCCCGCCAAAATGCGAGCAAAATAACCCGTATTTTTAATATTTTTCGCTTCTTGTTGACAAAAAAAGAAATTATAAAATATGTAATTACCATTTACTTTAAAATAAAAAGATCTATCTATATATGTAACTTGCACAAAAAACCATGACGAAATCTCATAACAGTACGCGTTTAAAATTGTGATTTAGTGCCATGTTCGGCAATTTTTTTAATCTAGCCGGTTGTTCCAAATCACGTTTCTATTTTACCATTTACTAGACAATTTTAGTTTTTATAGAGCCACTGCAACCTCCCCTTAAATTCATCTATCTGCAAAGCTTATAACGGTGCAATAAACAGAAGTAAAAAAAAAATTAATAAAGTACTGCTATTACAATAATGATCACCAACTCCTAGGCAGCGTATGGACGTACAACAGTTGTGGTTGCTCACCGACTGTCCACCGTCAGAAAAGTGGGACTTATCTACGTGATGGACAGAGGACTGGTGGTAGAGACCGGCACTCACGAACAGCTGATGGCCGCCAAAGGACATTACTACAAGATGGTCGTGTTACAGGAGCCCGAGAATGTTGAGGTCAGAGAAGGTGTGGCTGTCTTGATCTTGTTTAAAGCCCGGTTTCCACTGCAAGCGGAGCGGACACATTAATGACTCAGTCGGTGAAAAGTGTAAAAATGAGCTCGCTCCGGGAACGCTAAAACTATTTGACCGTGGAAATACAAGTATGCAGTTTGCGGTTGCGAGTTTAACGGAGTCATTAATGGGTCCGTTCCTCTCGCGGTGGAAACCGGGCTTTAGGGTTGTAAGACGCCAGCAGGTCAACCTATACCAGTCCAACATTAACCTTCCACTGTTGTGATAAGGTTGAGAATCTATTAAATATAGAGGATAGATTGAGGTAGGTTGATTGTGATGGTGTCTGTACAATACACGTGTTTATTAGGCTTCAGATTGAAGTCAGACTGCTTCTTCAACTCTATTTTCAGAATATCTGATGGTCGGACCTTTCCTTAATACAGTCGATACCATAGAACTCTTAAAAGAGAGAAGACCACCACCGCCACTCTTTGAACAATTTGTTTCGTTTTAAAACTCATGAATCGCAAAGACAGGACATATAAAAAACAGGTCGCAAACAGTGTACCCACATTGTGTAAACTTACTAGCTACGGGAATGTGAAAAGATTTGTTTTTGTTGTTGATTTGCTCTCTGTGTGTTGTTGCAAAAGTATACAACGTGTAACGTTAAATGCGCAAAACCTCTCGTGGGGTATCTCAGCCCATGTTACTGAACAATGTTTGTTCTAAGACTTTTGGAAATGCACAAACAAAGTATTTTCATGCTGACGGGCCCGATCAATTTCTCATTTTGTATGAAAAACCATTTTTTTTGCGAATTTCCAAAGGTCTTAAAACAAACATTGATCAGTAACATGGGCTGAGATACCCCACGACAGGTTTTGCGCATTTAACGTTACACTTTGTATATGACCTACGGACTGTCACTGCCGTAAGTCGCCGTGGTGGGCCTCATTTTGAATCATAGGGGCCTTCATAAAGAAGCAGGCCGGTACTAGTGGGTGGGTGCTAATCGTTGTAGGTTGTGTAAAGTAGCCAGCTAATCTGCTTAGTGCACAAGATGATAGAATATGGTCTACTTTGCCAGCACATCAGTATCAGTGAAGATTATACCTGCATTAAGAGAGCCCCGTACACAGATATATTTAATGATACATTATGTAATACCGCAGATCATTTACTACGAGAAGAAGAATCTTCCGAGTCAGACTACTGTGGTGTTGATGTGTCTGCGGTAGGTGCAAGTATAATACTTTGTCATTTAAAAACCATGAAGGTTTGTGGTTTATGTTTTTGACTGGGAATATGAATTGTTGTTTGATTTGATTGGCCTGTTGGTCTAGTTGTTAGTGACCCTGACTGCTATGCTGGAGGTCGTGGGTTCGATTCCCACCCAGGACAAATGTTTGTGTGATGAGCACGATCATTTGTTCTGTGTCTGGGTGTAATTTATCTATAATACCTATGTATGTATTTAGAAATATATAAGTATGTTTATCAGTTGTCTAGTACCCATAACACAAGCTCTGCTTAGCTTGGGACTAGATGGCGTTGTGTGATAGTTGTGGAATATTATTATTTTGAGAAATACAAATGGCGCATTTTAAAATTCATGTTTACTTTCATTTCAATGCTGCGATGACCTCGTTGGTAAGGCGTCTGGAGTACTGATTCAGAAGGTCGTAGGTTCAAGTCCTGCTCAAAATAGCATTTTTTTTTTTCAAATAAAGATGACTGTGCGGCCCGTTTCCGACCTAGCCACTGTAAGCGGTGACTTAGCGCGGAGCGGCAAGCGGTAAGACCAAATTTATTGCAATGTTTGAAACACGACACCAGACGCCGCCAAAGCAATTAATGTCTTATTCGCGCCGGCTGCCGCTTCGCTCATCGCTTATGCCAAAGTCGTAAGCGCGCCATTAACGCGTAAGGGAACAGTGTATAAGACGGGGACGAAGGGACTTTGGTAATGGCCGCTTGCAAATGGGGCGTCCAGTTGGCTCTTGCGCTACGTTAGTTTTGTGTTAAGTTTGCCGTTAGTGTGCGTGTCCCCATTATAACCGTGTCCCCGTCTATACACTCTTCCCCTTTATTATATTTAAAATTCTAATAATTTCAAGTCTGTGGAGGACGACAGTACTGCTAAAGTGCCACGCCTGTCCTTCTTTCGGGTGCTTGCCTTGAAGTCTCACGAATGGAAGTGGGTGACAGCTGGGACGCTGTGTTCCATCGTCATTGGCTTCGCGACGCCGCTGTTCATCGTCGTCTTTGGCAATTTGTTCGGTGTGCGTGACTTTTCTGTTATAATTTTTATTATAGTGCTTTAAGGTTGGGATTAGCTTGAATTAGATTACTGTCGTACATGGAGCGACTGCGCCTATCTGACCTCTACAACCCTATTACTTAAAAAGTAGTTTGTGTATACCGTATCTTTATGTTCACTTGCCATAATTATTCTGTTCTTTAGCTTGGTAAAACGACTTAAGTTTTATTTAATTGATTATCACCACCGACTTCCGAAAGAAAACTTATTTTAAACTTTTTTGTGTGTTTGTTTTTGACGTCGGTTCTTTTTTTATGTTTATTTTACCCTTTTTAGGCATTAACGTTTTGTCAGTAAAAACAAATGCTGGATCCGTTGTCAGTAGATAAATACACATGCGGGTTCCTTTAGTAGTTGATGGATGCTGTATACTTAAAATAAAGACAGCAAAACTTCTAACTGGAATTCTTTGATATTTCTTTCAGTCCATGTCAGACCCTGACTTGATTAAATTGATGGAGAAGGTGAAAAAAGTATCCCTGGCGTGCGTGTTCATTGGATGTGTAATGGGCGTCTCATATTTAATCGAAGTAAGTTTATTTATCTTCTTAAACGACAGCTGATCGATTTGCTGTCGTTTTTATTTCCTACCTTTTTTTGCTATTTCCTAATTATTTGCTATCCGAGTAATTCTTAGAAACTGATAAAATAACATAGCAGTCAACCAAGGGACATCCCATGTTACGTGGTGTCCTGCGTGATTGACGAATACGACGCTACGCGACGCGTTTCGAACTAATTCAACTACTATTGTATAACTACATATTTTAAAATTTACTTCGTGTCGCGTCGCGTTGCGTCGTATTTGTCGCTCACGCAGGACACTGCCTTAATTATCTACAAAATGCAAATGACCAGATAGTGCTAATATCGGTCACCGCAATCTATATATATAAAAGCAAAAGGTCACTCACTCATAGGACACGAAAGCTCGGAAACGACCAGTGCTAAGGGTTCAAAATTTTGCACAGGGGTTCTTTTTAGGACGTAGGTACCCGCTAAGAACGGATTTTGCGATATTACGCCCCTAAGGGGTTGTTTTTGGGGTTGACAGTTTGTATGAAACTTTTTTGCTACAAGTACTAGGAGTTTCAAATTTTGCATGCGGGTTCTTTTTAAGACGTAGGTGCTACTTTATAAAAGGGTTTTTCGAAATTCGACCCCTAAGGGGTTGTTTTTGGTGTTGAAAGTTTGTTTGAAACTTCGTTATTACACGTGCTAGGAGTCTCAAATTTTTCATGGGGGTTGTTTTTAAGACGTACGCACTACCCTCAACGGGGTTTTTCGAAATTCGACCCCTAAGGGGTTGTTTTAGGTGTTCATAGATAGAGGTCTCAAATTTTGCATGGGGATTCTTTTAAAAACGTAGGTGCTCACCAAGAAGGGATTTTGCGATATTACGCCCCTAAGGGGTTGGTTTTGGGGTTGACAGTTTGTATGAAACTTTTTTGCTACAAACACTAGAAGTTTAAAATTTTGCATGCGGGTTCTTCTTAGGAATTAAGTGCTACTTACGCCAGGGGTTGTTCGAAATTCGATCCCTAAGGGGTTGTTTTTGGTGATGGTAGTTTGTGTGAAACTTTCATTACTACAAGTGCTAGAAGTCTCAAATTTTGCAAAGGGTTTATTTTTAGGACTTAGATGCTTACTATGACGGGGTGATTCGAAATTCGAACCCTATGGGGTTGTTTTTGATGTTGATAGATACAGGTTTCAAATTTTGCATGTGGGTTCTTTTTAGAACGTACGTGCTACCTAAGACGGGGTTTCGCGAAATTCGCCCCATAATATGTTAATTTTGGTGTTGTTAGTTGTTAGTTTTTATGAAACTTTCGTTACTACATGTGCTAGGAATCTCTAATTTTGCATGGGGGTTGTTTTTAGGTCGTAAGCACTACCTAGACGGTTTTTTTTTAAATTCAACCCCTAAAGGGTTATTTAAGGTGTTGATAGATAGAGGTCTCAAATTTTGCAAGGGGTTTCTTTGAATGAAGTAGGTGCTTACTAGGACAGGATTTTGCGAAATTTCTCCCCTAAGGGGTTGTTTTTGAGAACTTAGGTTATAAGTACTAGAAGTTACAAATATTGCGTAAGGGTTATTTTTAGGTCGTACGCGCTACCTAAGACGGGGTTTTGCGAAATTTGCCCCTAAGGGGTTGTTTTTGGTGTTGATAGTTTGTATTAAACTTTCGTTACTAGAAGTGTTAGAAGTCTCAAATTTTGCATGGTATTTTTTTTAGAACTTGGATACTACTATTTATGACGGGGTGATTCGAAATTCGAACCCTAAGGGGTTGTTTCTGGTGTTGATAGTTTGTATGAAACTTTCGTTCCTATAAGTGCTAGGAATTTCAAGTTTTGCATCTGTTTTTTTAGAACTTTGGTACTCACTTAGGTGGGGTTGTGCGAAATTCGACACCTTAGGGATTGTTTTTGGCGTTGATAGATAGGTAGGAGTCTCCATAGGGATTTTTTTAATACGTAGGTACTGCCATTGGCGGGATTTTCTGAAATTCTATCCCTAAGGGGATGTTTTTGGAGTTGTTAGTTTATGTGGAAGTGATAAGAGTGTCAAAATAAGATGCATATAGGTTTCTAGGGAGTAGATGCTCCCTAAAAACCTATATGCTAAGACGGGACTTTGTTCTTGATAAATTAAATTTTGTTCTACCTCAGCCGAGTTTTGGATAAATCAATGTTGGTAGTTTCTATGAAACTTCCTTATGACAAACGCTGGGAGTCTCAAATTTTGCGCGGGAGCTATTTTTAGGATACAGAATATGCTCATTCAGACGGGGTTTTGAAATTGGTGAAATAAGACCCCAAAGGGGATGCTTCTGGGGTTAATAGTTCGTATGAATCTTCATAACTACAAGCAAGAACTAGGAGTTTTAAATGTTTCACAGGAGGGTTCTTTTGGCACGTAGGTGCTTCTTAAGACAGGATTTTGACGGGAAATTCTCTTCCGAAGGGGTAGTTTATAGCTTTGGGCACGCCGCAATCGTAGCGGTAAGACCCTTCTTTGAGGAGTGGCTGGAGAGGCGTCATGGCGTCCACATCTTCCGTCTGACGCAGGTCCTCACCGGGCACGGATGTTTCGGGAGGTTCCTGTGTCGTATGGGGAAGGAAGAAACGCCTGGGTGTCACCACTGCGAGGATCGCCCGGAGGATACGGTGGAGCATAGGTGCAGGATTGCCCCGCTCGGGCAGATCACCGCCGTGTCCTCATGCTGCGGGGCGAGACGGAATGGGACGCGGTCGCTTCCTTCTGCGAAGCAGCAAGCTTGCAAAGGAGGAGCAAAGCTGAACACGTGAGGGAGAGGACAGCGTCCACCTCATGAACCAAGCGCCGCATGAGACGTCGCAAGACGATCTCCGGCCACCGTAGGCGCCGGCATGTGGACGGCGAGTTATGGGTGACTCGCCGTCTGATCATGGACCATGCCCGGGTCGACGGCGAGTTGTGTTCCACGCGCGCCTCAAAGAGCTGTCCTGTCAGCAATCGAACGGGGCCTCTCTAAGAGGGCCAGAGCCTGCCGAGATCGCGGGACTGTCTTACTCGGTAACAGTGACCCTGGTACATAAAGGGCTATTGAAGGAACACCGTGGATTTTAGTCAGTACAAGTCTGACAGTCCCTCCTGTCTCGCCCTGGGCGGGAGGACTCATTTGATGATTTTGCCACGAAAAAAAAAGTGGTCGTTTATACCTTCATAGTTTGTATGAAACTTCGGTACTACAAGTACTACGAGTCTCTTATTTTCCCTGGGGTATGTCTTTAGGACGTAGATGCTAATTAAGATGGGATGTTGCGAAAGCCGACTGATAAAGGGTTGTATGATGGTCGATAGAATTTTAGTTGCATATTGATTTAGATTTTATAAAATATTCCATAAACAGGGTGGCCGGAGAAGAAATGCACAGAAGCAAAGTTCGAAGTAAGCGCGGACGAAGTCGCGGGCGAAGTGCTAGTCTGGTCTATATTTTGTATAATTTAAATTTATTTCATGTCATTTACGTCCGTACATTCTACCAATCTACCCCGGCCCGCGTGGTGTATTATGGCCCACTCCCTCGCACAGAGAGGAGGCCTGTGTCCCAGCAGTGGGAACTTTATAGGCTTTTGATGATGATGTCCGTACATTGTTTCAGCATCAGTTACTGCTTCTTTGTTAGTATTTAAAAAAGCACCTCTGAAATTTCGTTATTCAGGATCAATCAGGTTTTTTTTATCTATCTATCTAATATCTTTAATTAAACGAGCAATTCTTGTATATTTATTTATATATAATTAGGATCTTGGAAACTCCAAGGATATTCTTGAAAGTTACAGATTAGGGGTTTTTCGGCTCAAGGAATCGATTTATCAAGGTTCGAGAAAAGCTCGGTTCCCAAGATATAGAGACATTTAAAAGCACTGTTCTTAATGTATCAGAACAAATTTTGCAAGAAATCTTAAATAGCCCGTTTCAAAATCCTGCTTAACACGAATCCTGCAGGCGATATCATTTGGTGTGTCAGGCGCGCATCTGACCGAGAGGCTTCGCACTCTAATGTTCGAGCACATGCTGCGACAGCATGTGGCGTTCTTCGACGAGCGTGGCAACTCCACGGGCGCTCTCTGTGCCAAGTTGTCTTCTGAGGCCACCTATGTGCAAGGTGTGAGTATACGACCCGTGATCTCGAACGTATGTAACAGTTAACTATTTAGATTCACTGGTAGTTTCTGGTAAGGAAAGGACTATTCTTTTCATTCATTGGGGTGGCCTATGTTCTTTGCTACGACCTTTTGGCAAAACGATCTGTCTTCATCATCATCATCATCATCGTCGTGGTGTTGAAAATTTGCTCCTTCAGATACCCTCACCGTACAGGTTTTATGTATATGGCTTGTACTTGTAGATTACTTTTAAACGCCCATAAAGCTTATAGCCCTAATCAGTTTTGGGAGAGCATTTACAACTCGAGTTTAGTATTCTAGTTTTCAATATTTTTAATCGTTTTCAGGCAACGGGTCAGCGGATAGGCATATGCTTGCAAGGCTTCGGGTCGATCGGCCTGGCGCTGGTGTTGGCCATGCTGTACGAGTATCGCGTCGGACTGGTCGCGTTAGCCTTCCTGCCAGTCATCGCGTTCGTCATATACCGTCAGATTAAGCTCACCACGCATGAATCGTTTGGAAACGCCAAGGCGTTGGAAAATAGCACCAAGGTGCCTTTTGAACCTTTCTACAGGAGAAGTCAACAATTTTTTAAAGCTGAGAGACATTCTGGTTAAAAAGCAGTAAAACACGCCACAATCCAGACCCAGGGGATGAAGCCCGCAGGTCGCGGCAGCGCATTATAGATCCCGCAACATAAAATAGCACCATAGTTGGTTTTAGTCACTTCGTCAGGGCAGAGTCTTCACCCTCCCAAGGGCGGGGGGGGGGGCTTCCTTACTAGCTAAAAAACTAGTGTTCACCTAGAAGGAACCGGCACTCCTGCGCATCGACAGAACACAGTAAAAACAATTTGACACCGGACTCCATCAGGATAATGGCCGCGTAGCCAGACGGTTCTGATGAGCCCCTACCTTAAAGGTAGCCTGTGGTGCCGTTGCCCGGGGTGCTATGATCTTTATTTTTTAACATCGTAATATCATCAAATGAGTCCTTCCACCTATCGCTGGCAGAGCAGGAGGGTCTGTCAAACCTTTCTTCAATGGCCCTTTACGTTTTGGAGCCGTTTTGGCCCTTTACTTTGGTCCCGCGACCCCGTCAGGCTTTGGCCTTCTAAGGGGGGCATGGTCCATACTCGGACAGCGAGACGCCCATTCAAACCGAGTCACCCATTGGGGGTTCTATGAGCTGGATTGCCAAAACTTCTTTTTCCATCGGCAATTTAGGGAGCAGATAGGTAGCGTTAATAGAAGATGATGTTCGTCAGATAGCGATGGAGGCAGTGTCCAATGTGCGCACAGTAGTATCCTTGGGCCAGGAACAGACCTTCGTGAGGCAGTACGTGAGAGAGCTGGCGCCGGCACTCAGGTGTGCGAAGAGATCGGCACACTGTCGCGGCCTCGTCAACGGTCTCTCTCGCTCCATCTTCAACTTTATCAATGCTACTGCGCTAACGTACGGTGGACACCTCATTGTGTCCGAGGGTGTCCAATACGAAAATATCTTAGTGTGAGTATGAGTAAATTAAGTATGAACTAGGTAGATTTAGGTCGAAAATATTGCTTACCGTCTGTAGGAGACTCGAAAGGCGTAAGTCTGTGGCTTTTCAATTACTCCAGTGACTCTCTCGATCTTTTATTGTAGTAATCTCAGATCATTCCTTTATTTTTGTATAGAAGCTTCAGAGAGAGTAGACTCACCCATTTTGTTAGTGACTTGTCTACCAAAGAGGGTGAGATTTCCTTGAAGCTGTCTGTACACGGTACACGGTCTCCGTAGTTCAAATACTTCCAAAATCGGCCTGATCGTCGGTATGATGGCTTCAAGCGCGAGGATTTTGCTGCACTTTGTATTAAATCATGGATCCGTGATAATTTTTCTTACGTAGTATTTGATCGTCCGCTTCTGATGCTTTGTATTAAAAAGTTGCCAGATCATAATTTCTGATAGTATCCGGGGAGAATCTGGCATCGATCATCAGAGCTTTCCTGACAATTTCTTCGGTCGTGCAGTCTTTAGTTCTAGAAAAGTATACTTTAACAATTATTCTTATTTCTTCTTAAGGAGTCGTCTCACGCAGGGCAGGGCGGAAGGGACTGTCAGATTCGTACTGAATAAAATCCTCGATGCCCTTCAATAGCCTTTTACGTTCCAGGGACACGGTAATGAAATAAGTCCCGCGACGCCGCCAGGTTTTGGCCCTCTAGAGGGCGGCCCCGTCATCATGCTGCCACTCTTTGAGGCGCGCGTGAAACACAACGCACCCTCGACCCGGGCAAGCTTAAGGTCGGATAGCAACTCACCCATTACTCGACGCCCGCATGCCCGCCGATATCGTCTGCCGACGTCTGTCGTCGTGGGCGTCTCCCGTCTCTCGCTCACGCGGCCCGCTTCCTCCTTCGCGAGCATGACTGCTTCGCAGAAGAAGGCGACCGCTTCCTACTCCGTCTCGTCTCGCCATGGCCGCGACCAGTGCCGGGCGCAAGAGGTCTCCGCCTATCGCTGCCGTGAGGACGTGGCGGTGCTCTGCCCAAGCTGGGCAGTCCTGCACCGTATGATCTACCCGTGTCCTCCGGGCGATCCTCGCAGTAGTGAGACCCAGGCTTTTCTTCCCTCCTTATCCGACACAGATACCTGTCGAAACTTCCTAGTCCGGTGAGGACCTGCGTCATGCGGTAGCGCGTTAGCCACTCCTCGAAGAGAGGTCTTACCGCCGCAATTACGGCTTGCCCGCCCTAGATACCGCTTGGGAAAAACACTTGAGTTTATGAGTATAATTATGTTCTTAGGACTACGCAATCATTGCAAATGGCATCGGGTCAGGCGCAGAATGCATTCACATATGCACCAGAGTTTGAGAAGGGTGTAAGTGCGGCTTCCAGGATAGTGGCACTGTTGGAGTCCAAGCCGAAGATATGTGACCCAGCCGTGCCGTTGGTATCTCCTTTTGTAAGTTTTATTTTACATTTTATTATTATAAAACTGAAGCGTTTGTTCGGTTGAACTTCTTGCCGTAATCATCGTTCATAGAAACCACTGTTTTTAGATACATAATTATCTTGGTTCACAGAAGATATCTTTGGTTCGCGGAAAGTATCTTTAAATCATCTTCATCTATGAACGAAGATCTCCGTCAATAGTGTTTAGAATTAAAATATCTACCAACAATGTCTTGTATCAATAAAGTTTTCTATATATTATTATATATATGCTGTCTAGAAATTGAGATTTCTATTAACTGTGATTTCTACATCTAATAGTATTATACAAACGTGTTTCTGTTTTACGTTCCACGACACTCAAATAATATCACCTTACGGTGCAATAGGAGCAGCGGGGATGGCACTTTGGGGAAGTGCTTGCTTTTAATAAAGGGGTTTAAAGGTTTTGGCCCTTTCAGTCGCCCGCCATATTTTCATTTCAGAATCGCTAAAAACATATAGGCATCTAGGCTAAACTAATACAACTGGGCCGGCACAACTTCGAGAAGGAAGCAACCAGAAGGATATCTTCGAATCATCGATCCCACAATCCCTCAAAACCAGGGTTAATAACCAGTGTGTCTTACCCGTAATGACTTACGGAGCCGAAACGTGGACGTTTACCAAAGGCCTGGTCCACAAATTCAAGGTTGCTCAGCGTGCAATGGAGAGAGTTTCTCTGGTGGATAGAATTCGAAACGAAATCATTCGCCAGAGAACCAAAGTAATCGACATTGCGCGTAGAATAAGCACGTTGAAGTGGAAGACAAGTGTTCAAGTGTTTAAGTGTTTTTTAGTAAAGCTGTTAAGATCCACACAAAATTATGTAGGGTATGTTTTATGTAGGCTTCTGTTAACAAGTTTGCATTAATATTAAGGTCATCATCATCATCCTGAAGGCGTTAATCCCGGTTGCTTCCTTGGCTTCCACCTCGGTGCCCGCGGGGTCCACCTTCCTACCTAAACGCCTCCACTTCGCACGGTCTTGTGTGCATCTCCTGCCGTGAGTCCGTTAGCACGCATATCGTCCCTTACGACGTCAAGCCAACGTTTCTTCGGCCTTCCTCGTTTCCCTGGCCCCGGCGGAGGCGGCATGGCAAGGCATTTGTTTCCCACGTAATCTGCCGGTTTTCGTAAAATGCATTAATATTAAAGTAATTTAGCGTTATTTTTAATTATTTTCATAGATATCAAAAGGTGAGGCGAGTTTTGAGGAAGTACAGTTCAAATATCCAAGCAGGCCGGGAGTACGTGTTCTACGAGGTTTGGATCTGAAGGTACGTCCGTCTCCGTTCCCCTTCGCAAGCCAACTGACAGATAAAATTGGCTAGACCCTCCTAGAATGAGAGGAAAACACTTGTTTGCACAGACTTAGGTAAATAAAAGCAAATAATGGTTTTCATCGCTTTCTTGAGTTGTTCTTTTTTATAGCTGCTCATGCTCAGTCCATCCTTTTTATTACGCAACATTATTTTTTGTTTTACGAAACCGGATACACCTGTCTAGTATTTTTGTGTAAAGAAGCTATGTACAATGTTTCAAAACTGTATCATTCATGAGTAATCGTAAAGTAATGAGCTTGTTATATGACCTATTTGTCCGTTCAAAATTTCGAAAATTTCGCGGTACCCCCCTCAACCCGCGCCGTGATTGACCATTGAGTGACCACTTACCTAAGTACCTACCTAAGTGAATCGTAAGATCTTGTAGTCCCAAATGACTTATTAAAATCGGGGGATCATCGCAAAGTGCAGCATAATTGTAAATAGTAACATAATTGTAAATAGTAATATAATTGTAAATAGTAACATAATTTTAAAAAGTAACATTATTGTAAATAGTAACATAATTGTAAATAGTAACATAATAATTGTAAACAGTAAATTCTTGTAGGTGGACAAAGGCAAAACAGTAGCTTTGGTGGGCAGAAGTGGGTGCGGCAAGAGTACAGTCACGCAGCTGATGCAGAGGTTCTACGATCCCAATGCCGGAGATGTCGTTAGTACAGTCACATTCAATCTAAAGTGCTGATAGACTTGAAGAAGAGACGACGACTTCCGAAAGAAAAGTTATTTTGTAGGTTATTTTACCCTTTTTTGTGGTTGTTTTTGAAGGCAGTTATTTTTTTTTTTAGTTTTTTGTATACTGTATATTTGTTTAATCGGTGCTCGGAAAAACTTATTAGTCATGAAGAATGTTAAAATTTACTTTCCTCACCTTGTGTCAACTTCCCTAATTAATATTATGTGTTCTGCCTCCCAAACCAATCGCATGCGGGCGCTCTTGTCTGATTCAGCGCCTGGACGGCATCCCACTGCCAGGGCTGATATTATCGGAGGCTCGGTCGTGCTTCGGGCTGGTGTCGCAGGAGCCCGTCCTCTTCGACTACAGCATCGCCGAGAACATAGCGTATGGAGACCACGAACGTAACCCATCTCACCAAGATGTCGTCGCAGCAGCCAAGCAGGCCAACATACATAATTTTATTGTGTCCCTGCCGCAGGTAAGACTTGATACATAACTACATGGAAATAAGGTGTGCGTCCACAGGTCAGCACCGCACGTATCGGACGTATCGTATGTAACGGATTTTAGTTTGCCTTGTATGAAAACTCATACAACTGCGTCCACTGATCCGCATCGTACGGACGGCTCATCGGCAATGCCTTAATGCGATGCGTACCGATGACGTCATACGGAATGCCGATCAGTGGAAGCGATGAAGGTGGCATCGGCAATCCGATTGCTGATACTCGCGTCGGCAATCCGATCGCTACCGATTCAGAAATTCGTTTGATGCGATGCGTCCGATACGTACGATACGGACCTGTGGACGCTTACTAGTGAAACGCGCGACTAATGGGGAAGGCGGGTCAAAACTAATTGTAGATGGCGCCACCATAGCTAGGTCCTAATCCGACCAATGAGGTTATATTTTGAAGTACCTATATGATTTGAACCAATGACGATGACGGGAACTAGCTACGCTAGCACCATTAGTTTCCCAGTTGCCATCCCCATTGAGTGATAAAAATGCGAATTTTGTATGGATGTTTGTAACTTAATAGTGCCAGAACTGCTGAATGAATATTCATGAAAAACACAAAGGTATCTGGATCATAGTTTGGAATAAAATATAGCCTATTTTTTTGTTCCGTTGGTTCTCGTGGGACAGCTACTGAAATTCACGCGGTGCTAGTGATAGGGTAGATTTATGGCCGGTACCACACCAGCTCAGGATAGCCTTATACTTTCGAAGAATAGGTATACGGAATAGACAGACAGACATGACGAATCTATAAGGGTTCCCTTTTTGCCTTTTGGCTACGGAACCCAAAAAAACTTGTTTGACCTACGCCCTGTGTACTAACAATCTTGTAAAATAACTACTTACGCTTTTAATTGACAGGGTTACGATACAAACATAGGGCCAAAAGGCATGCAGTTATCGGGAGGGCAGAAACAGAGGGTGGCGATAGCCCGGGCTCTCATAAGACATCCTAGGATCCTTCTCTTGGACGAAGCCACCAGTGCTTTGGATACTGAAAGCGAAAAGGTAAATGTGTGTGACATATAAGGTGAATGCTCCAAATTCAAATTTTCTCAGGTTTTTTGCAATTTGCAGGCCAGTGTCATGTTGTAACTATCAAAATATGAATTGCGGCAATAACAAGTATACTTTTACCGACTTCAAAAAAAGGAGGTTATCAATTCGACCCGTATGTATGTAATATTTCCAGAACTGCCCAGTTTTTTTTTATATAAAAATGATCAAAACATTCGCTCCATCAGCTCTCACATAGAAAAGGTGTCATTTGTGAAAATCTCCGAAATCTAACTTACATGCACCTTTTCTATGTGAGAGCTGATGGAGCGAATATTTTGATCATTTTAAAACTATACTTGTTATTACCGCAATTAATATTTTGATAAAGTTACGACATGTCACTGGCCTGCAAATTGCAAAAAAACGTAAAGTTGGGTATCCACTATGTTCGCGAACCTTGGCTAAGCGCTCTTGCAACAGCTCCGCATAGTGGATACGTTTGCGAACGGGGTGCTCAGTCTGTTCGTGGACGCGCGAGAGGGAGATGCGATGGAGATGCGCGTACCGTCTCCATCAGAGCGATTACGGGATCGCGGAGCGCAAGAGGTTCGCGAACGTAATGGATACCCAGCTTTAGAACATTTCCCACCCACTTCTCAGTTAATTTCTAAAGACAGACCTCAACACAGGTAGTCCAAGACGCGCTGGACGCCGCGAAAGCCGGTCGTACATGCGTGACCATCGCCCACCGTTTGAGCACGATCCGCGACGCTGACCTCATCTGTGTGCTCTCCAAAGGACGCGTGGCCGAAGCGGGGACACACCAGCAACTACTCGAAATCAAGGGACTTTACTACAACTTACACGCTAATGCCAATTAAACCAAACCATTTTCTAACTGTTGTTTCTTTAGCCATCCATCTAAAATAACGACTAAAGGGCTTCACACACAGCCGCTATGATGTACATTATAGCACGATACATCTCATTACATCTTTCCATAGAAATCGTTAGGAGATCACACACTGCAGCTATAATTTATATTTTTACAACTTCGAATTTCTCATAATAATTTTAAATTAATTTAATTGTTTACAAACGGTTCGATTCCCGGGTGTGGGAGTGGAGAATTTTCGAAAATGTTACAATGCAGTTTGCTTTCTATTTAAAAATAAAGGAATGTTTCCTTTGAGTAAAATTTGCTATCTGCAGTATTAAGAGTACTTTCCCTCCAGGTGGCATTACAAAATTCCACCCTGTATACCTTTTGCAGTATTGTTGCGTCACATCGCGCTGCGTCGCGTCTCGGTGTGTGCTTACCCTTAGATTGCATATAATTATAGACAGACACCGAAGATGTTGGATTTCAAGAAAAAACCATTTAAATCAAAATGTCTTTATTTCAACATGACATACAATTGTATCTGCTACAATGTGAATGATGTGAAATTATCTGAAACAAAGAAAAAAAAAAGTCAGTAGTTGTAAACATTTACATAGGTACTTGTTAACCCTGTCTTAATAATAATATCGGGAAATGAATGATGGTGGCTGGCGCGCAGTGGTTGCGTGATCGAATGCAGCGCAGCATAGGAACTTGCGCGCCTTGAGGCGCAAAGTTTAAAAAATAAAAAAGATTTTTTCACGGAGGCAGAGTTTCGATTTTTTCCAGAATTTCCGCAGTAATGGCTAGACGACAATTCAGTTAGGTACGGCCGGTTCTGCAGAGACATGGAAAGCATCAAGTCATCTTTCGGACTCTTACGGAAATATTCCACCCTGAGCCCATAATACGAGTTTTCACTATTTTACTTTACAGCAGCGTCTTCCCATTATCTACAGCGTTTCTTGTATGGAAAAATGGAACAGCGCCTCTGGTGTGCGAAGAAGGAACTAATTTTTTCCTTGTTTATCAATATTGAAAATGTCAAAGTTCCAGTTTACGTCAGACTAACTGAAAACTCATGGTAGGGCCTCTGTACCCTTAGCACGAGTTTTCAGTATTTGAGACGTAAACTAAATACTGGAACTTTGACAATTTCAAATTCACAATATTCAAAGAAAAAAATAGTTCCTTCTTCGCACACCAGAGGCGCTGTTCCATTTTTTCATACAAAAACCTCAGATGGAGCGCTCAGAACACGCGAGTGTGTCCACCAAATAGAATTACACTCCATAATGTTTTCTTTGTATTCGAGAACAACTTTTACGATGGTTAAAGACACGAGACGGCATATTTTGTCAAAAAACAACAACGACGCGCAGCTTAGTACGACGCGTAGCTTGGTATAGTCGCGACTTTGTATTTTATTTTGATTTTTATATTAACTTTGGTGGAACCACTCGCGTGTTCTGAGCGCTCTATCTGCCTATTTCTTTGATCTGAGACAAAAACGCTGTAAATACTGGGAAGAAGCTGTAAAGTTAAAGAGTGAAAACTCGTGCTAATGGTACTGATCCTTTGGTTGCCCGTTGCGTCATCGCCCTCAGTTACGTTGATAGTGTGTATCGCGCCTTTTCATACGGAGGGTGAGCTAGCGAAAGGGATGAAAAAAAGGTTAAATAAACTTACGGTGTTGGGGCAACCATAGCGGCAGCAGTCAGCTGGGATATGATGGAGCCGGCGGCAAGGTTGCCGTAGTACGCCTGCGCTGCTGCTGCAGCCGAGCCCGCAGCGATGCCGGCGCTGCCGAAGCCCAGCAGTGGCGCCACGATCGGGAGTAGTAAGCCCCCTGTGCAGTAGATCACGGCGCCTCCAACCAAATTGACAAAAATTGCGGCGAGAAGCCCCATTCTTTACTGAAACATTTGTTTACGAAAACACTTTATTTATTGCTCACGTATTTGTGTAAAATAAAATTAAAATGGGAAAGGATGGTTCATAATTTAATTTCAGAAAATAAAATAGAAAAGGATGGTTTTTAATTTAATTTCTGATATGTAAAGATTTTTTTTGTGGTGAATAATATTAGGAAATACTGGAGAACTAGCTGTGGGATTATATTTATGCAGTAAGGCTTTTATATAATAATAATATTTCACAATTACTGTCACACAACGCCATCTAGTCCCAAGCTAAGCAGAGCTTGTGTTATGGGTACTAGACAACTGATAAACATACTTATATATTTCTAAATACATACATATTATAGATAAATTACACCCAGACACAGAACAAATGATCGTGCTCATCACACAAACATTTGTCCTGGGTGGGAATCGAACCCACGACCCCCGGCATAGCAGTCAGGGTCACTAACCGCTAGACCAACAGGCCAGTCCAGTTTTATAAAAATGCAGAAATATTTGTGAACCTGCACAGTGACTTCCGTTAGCTTTACAACATGTTTCATTCATTATGTTCATGATACAATACAACACATAATTTTAAAAGCTTACTGAACGAACTATCTTCGACGAATATGAAGTAAAGCTTTAATTTATAAAAAAAAATGCAAAACCAATGTGAGTTTTAATCTTTGTGCGGTCTTAATTAAAACTTTTTCGCGATAACTTTGGTAATTGGTAAACTTAAGTTGTCATTCAAAATGGCGTCGCGTCGCGTCGCCCCTCTTTGTTTGTTAAAGTTAGATCAATTAGCTATTTCAGTCTGTAATTTAGAGTTTTGAAAACTAACAGACACGTATTTTTTTTGTATAAAATCAATTAATATTTACCATTTTTAACAAGATAAAACGTATTAAAACTCGAGAAGGCTCGATGGCGTCAGATTCGTCAGAATTCAATAAAAATTGTATTTATTGAATTATGACGTATTGCCAATTTTAATTCGGTCGTATCTTCGTTAATGTATTAAAACAAATATTAAAAGAAAAAAATACATACGAGTTGAATATTTTTTTATTCCTATCTAGACTATTTATGAGTTTTTTCAGTGAAATAACCAATTTGTTCAAATGTATTACGTTCCCTACTTAACACTCCTGAATAAAGGAAAATGCTCACCTTGGGAACGAATATAACCTCTGCACTGAATTACTGAACAATAACCACACAATGCAATTACTGCTGCACTGACTGAAAGTCTGAAACTTGGTTGTCTTCAAGCTGCTATTTATAAACTCACAGGCAACTAAGGTACTGAAAGTCACTAAACAAATTCGCTTCTATGCCATAGACTACAGAAAATATAGGAACTGATCTCGACATGAGTGATAACTGTGCGAGTATGATTCGAGATACCATATTACCATCAAATGGTTATTCCCCCAGTAAAAATATCACTTCGCTCCGAGAAGATACGAAATAGATAATAGTTAACAGGGTTCCGTATCTGAATTTTCAAAAGAATTGAATTTTAACTGCATGACAAAAATATTAATAGGTGTTATAATCATGGGAATGGTAGTCTGGATTTTGTTTTTTTTTTTTTAGCTAAATCTATATTTCTTTAAATTCACCAACCTGTTTTAATTTATTTTTACTATTTAGGTACATTACATACATACGTATTATACGCATGTATTATTGAAAATAAAATGTCTCAAATGTCGATTATAAATAAGCAAAATTCACGTTTGTTCTATGGGAGCTAGGGTTGCCAACTTTTATTAGAAGAAATAGAGTATCTCTGATTTCAAAGGAGGTAAATAAAGAGTACGGACTTCCAAAAAGAGTACATAATAATTATTATTTATTTAATATTTTTAAAAAGGTTTTTTTTTCGTACTTTTCGCAGTACCTGCATTACAATTTCTTATAGTTTTTGAAAGAATCAAATTATGATTCCAAACTTTCTAATTCTAAAATTGGGAATTGGCGATACCATAAATGTAAATGGTCGAATTTTTTGTTTACGATAATGGGTTTGCATAACATTACATGACTGGCACTAGCATAGTAAACATTGTGTAAAAGAGAGTATTTTAGCATACTCTATTAGTGTTATAGATTAAAGAGTATGCCTACATGATATAGAGTACAATACTCTATTTTAGAGTACGGTTGGCAACCCTAATGGGAGCCCTCTTAAATATTAATTTTATTCTGTGTTCCTGTGTTCAATAATTTTGTGGTTATAGCGGCAAAAGAAATACATAATCTGTTAAATTTCAAGTGTACGCACGGTTCTCATACTACAGCCTGGTGACAGACAGACAGGCAGTCGGACATCGAAGTCCTAGTAATATCGTCTCGTTTTACCCATTGGGTACAGAACCCTAAAATAAGTACCAAAACCAATACAAATATAAGAAAAACAACACTATACGGAACCAGCGCATCCGTCGTACTTTCGTTATGGTGAGAACATAATAATATTATCGGACGCGGCTATACATACTTAGTTTATAATACTTATGTATCGTTGCGGGGAACTCCCTATAATAGAGAACGGTCACATTGCTGTACCTAGGATCAATATTAAAGTGCTATACTCACTTCAATTTCCAATGGAAATAGGCACAAACTACAGAACGACATCTGCCGTGACCTCAGTTTTGTGACGTCAAATCTCAGCTGATTCTATCTCTATTTTACGTGATTTTACGTTCTACCATTCTGTGAATTCTACTAAAAATAGGCAAAATTATTTCATCGTTATTTCTATACGCTGTTTTGCCACGCGTTGCATTTTTTTCTCGGAATTGTACTAAAATATAAACACAGTATAGGTACCTACCTTCTTGAGTGTCACCGCGCACGTTTCACTGCACACTTAAAATTGATTAATTTATGAGAATAGTCTCAAGCCAAGTTTTTGTTTTCTAGTTTATCAGCAAACTGTCACTTATCGTGGTTCAACATCGACTGTGCTTTCCTCGCCAAATAAATATTTTAAAACACTTCTTAAAGACCATATTCCCACGCTTCGTCCGTTAAAAAATCCCTTTTCATACTGCTGTTTCTAAAAACTGCATAGTTTTTTAGAAATTTGTACAATAATTTTCAATTGTTTTCAAAATGGTCGGTCTGCGAACGGTTCATTTTAATGATTAACAGATGTTGCACTTGTTTTGTTTCACATTTTTGCAGTAAAGTATTGAATACCTACCAATAAAAAAGAAAGTAAGTATTTATAATCCTTACTTTAAAAATATAAATGTGAAAGACTGTATAATATATTATAATGTACCCATAAAACAGTTTTTTTTAATGCAACAGCTACTTAGTTCAAATTGTTTAAATTTTTTATTTCTTGTTATGATGGTTATATTTTTAACTGGCTGTTTTCGGAGGTTTCACCCGCTACAACTCGATAGTTATCCCACAGGAATAATCGGGATAAAAACTAAACTATTTGTAGGTACACCTTTTATCCCAATTTTCCTATGGGATAATTTCCGAAATGTTGAGTGTGATTTGTGTGAAACCACTGGCATTAGCTAGTGTAAGATAAATTGTAGTTAATGACCAATCTGTGCCGTTTATGATTCTTTTTATTTGTATTGTCCTTTTCATAAAAAGGGTGACCGACAGTCGTACATCTGTGATCAATAACAGGAGACCGTCAGATGTTTGTTTCAAAGCCCACTTTTTTTTTATGGACGCCTTTAAAAGCGGTTGAGGGTTGAGTAGGGTTGCCAACCGTACTATAATATATAGTACTAGCTGTGCCCGCGACTTCGTTCGCGTGGATGTCGGAATTTGACAATGTATTTTTTTGTGCGAAGCGCTTAATTCTCACCAGGTTTCTTATAAATCATATCGTTTTTATATAAACCCTATATTAAGAATTTATTTAGAATTTTCAAGAATATTAGACGTGTTTGTAATAAACGCCCTCTGTAGTTCAAAGGCAGTACTATTCAATTAGAGCACATATTCCATCTCATTCCATCCCATTCCATCCCACTCCATCCCACTCTATCCTACTCCACCCCACTCAATCCCACTCCATCCCACTCCATCGCACTCTATCCCACTACATCCCACTCCATCCCACTCCATCCCACTCCATCCCACTCCATTCCATTCCATCCCACTGCATCCGACTCCATACCACTCCATCCCACTCCATGGTAATCCCTCTCCATCCCATACATACACTCCATCACCCTCCATCGCTCTCTAACCCACTCCATCCCATTCCTTCCCTCTCCATCCCATTCCATCCCACTCCATCCTTCTCCATCCCACTTCATCCCACTCCATCCCTCTCCATAGCACTTCATCAAAATCCGTCCCGCTCTACCCCACTCCATCCCTCTCCATCTCAATCCAGCCTGCTCCATCCCACTCCATCCCATTCCATCCCACTACATCCCTCTCCATCCCACTTCATACCACTCCATCCCACTCCATTCCACCCCATCCCACTCCATCTCACTCCATCCCGCTCTGTCCCACTGCGTCCCAGTCTATCCCATTACATTCCACTCCATCCAACTCCATCCCACTTCATCCCACTCCATCCCTCTCCATCTCACTCCATCCCACTCTAATCCACTCCACCCCTCTCCATCCCACTTAAGCCTACTACATCCCTCTCCAACCTACTCCATACCACTCCATCCCACTCCGTCCTACGCCATGCCACTCCGGAAGTCTATCCTACTCCACTCCACTCAATCCCACTCAATCCCACTCCATCCCACTCTATCCCACTCCATCCCACTCCATCCCATTCCATCCCACTGCCTCCGACTCCATACCACTCCATACCACTCCATCCCCCTCCATCGCCCTCTAACCCACTTCATCCCATTCCATCACTCTCCATCCCATTCCATCCCACTCCATCCTACTCCATCCCACTTCATCCCACTCCATAGCACTCCATCAAAATCCATCCCGCTTTACCCCACTCCACCCCACTCCATCCCTCTCCATCTCAATCCATCCCACTCCATTCCACCCCATCCCACTCCATCTCACTCCATCCCGCTCAATCCCACTGCGTGCCAGTCCATCCCATTACATCCCACTCCATCCCACTCCATCCAACTCCATCCCACTTCATCCTACTCCATCCCTCTCCATCTCACTCCATCCCACTCTAATCCACTCCACCCCTCTCCATCCCACTTCAGCCTACTGCATCCCTATCCATCCTACTCCATACCACTCCATCCCACTCCATCCTACGCCATCCCACTCCATCCCACTCCATCCTACTCCATCCCACTCTATCCCACTCCATCCCACTACATCCCACTCCATCCCACTCCATTCCACCCCATCCCACTCCATCTCAATCCATCCCGCTCTATCCCACTGAGTCCCAGTCCATCCCATTACATCCCACTCCATCCCTCTCCATCTCACATCATCCCACTCTAATCCACTCCACCCCTCTCCATCCCACTTCAGCCTACTACATCCCTCTCCATCCTACTCCATACCACTTCATCCCACTCCGTCCTACGCCATCCCACTCCATCCCACTCTATCCTACACCACTCCACTCAACCCCACTCCATCCCACTCTATGCCACTCCATCCCATTCCATCCCATTCCATCCCACTGCCTCCGACTCCATACCACTCCATCCCCTCCATCGCACTCTAACCCACTCCATCCCATTCCATCCCTCTCCATCCCATTCCATCCCACTCCATCCTACTCCATCCCACTTCATCCCACTCCATCCCTCTCCATAGCACTCCATCAAAATCCGTCCCGCTCTACCCCACTCCACCCCACTCCATCCCTCTCCATTTCAATCCATCCCACTCCATTCCACCCCATCCCACTCCATCTCACTCCATCCCGCTCTATCCCACTGCGTCCCAGTCCATCCCACTCCATCCAACTCCATCCCACTTCATCCTACTCCATCCCTCTCCATCCCACTCTAATCCACTCCACCCCTCTCCATCTCACTTCAGCCTACTACATCCCTCTCCATCCTACTCCATACCACTCCATCCCACTCCATCCTACGCCATCCCACTCCATCCTACTCCATCCCACTCTATCCCACTCCATCCCACTCCATCCCACTCCATCCCACTCCATCCCACTCCATCCCACTCCATCTCACTCCATCCGTTTCCATCCCATTCTAGCTGTTGCCAGCGGTTTCACCCGCTACAACTCGAAAATTATCCCACGGGAACATAAAATCGGGATAAAAACTATCCTATGTGTTAATCCAGATTATAAACTATCTGTGTACCAAATTTTAGCCAAATCCGTTCAGTGGTTTTTGCGTGAAAGAGTAACAAACATCCATACATCCATACATCCATACATCCATACATCCATACTTACAAACTTTCGCCTTTATAATAGTAGTAGGATTGTACTATATTTAGGGTCTCCGTACTATATACTGTTGAAGAAATATATAGTACGCGAAAATACTATATTTCAGTACAATAGCTCAATGTTTATGTTTTGCGTTTCCATTTCATTATTAAATTAGTAAAATAAAAAAAAACTCCCTGCAATTTCCGAATACGTTTTTAAAAAATGGAAGAAGTGCAATGAAATACAGTATTTATAAAAAATAAATAGGTGAAATATAACTTCACGACTAAAATACTATATTATTTTGAAGCGTACTATACTTTTTATGGTTTAAAAAAAAAATACTATATTCACACAAAAAAATGTTGGCAACCCTAGGGTTGAGGTGTACCTATCTTTACCTTCTTGGCTATTATTGTTATGTACGTTGCGTCACATGCAACGCAGTAATGCTATATCGTCTACGCGTCTGTTAGAAAAAATACGTTGTGCCTAAAACGGTCTGACTGAATAGTATATTTTATAATTTTTTATCCAATATTTCAGTAACATTACAAGCACCATCACGGATGTCTCAAAAGGACGACAGAGGAATCAGTGGGCGTCGACAGATAGACTAATTCTTTTTTAGGGTTCCGTAGTCAACAAGGAACCCTTATAGTTTCGCCATGTCCGTCCGTCCGTCCGTCCATCTGTCCGCAGTTTAGCTCAGAGACGCACAGTACTAGAGAGCTGTAATTTGGTGTAAATATACGGATTTATTGTGCCGAAAAAGTGGTAAAATAAAATCTCGTAAAATATTTTTTTTAGGGTACCTCCAGTACTTACACGTAAAGTGAGGATTTTTTTTTCTCGCGTACCCCTTAGTGTGGGGTATCATTAAAAAGGCCTTTAAAAAATAATGATAGTTTCCATTAACAATTTTTTGATAAAAAAATTCGTTTGTGAAATATTAAGCTTTAAAGTGCTAAATTTTGCTCGATTCGAGTGTCCCCCCCCCTCTACCAGCTAAACGGTTATGTTTGGGGGTGTGAAAAATTTCACAATAGTAGTATATATAACGAAGTTTAAAAGAAAATTATCATGACTAAGTAGGCTTTACAACTTTACGAGTAATAGTCGACCAACTTATAAAATGTACTTGATATCATATTTTCTTGAACAAAATGTATCGGAGACAACTGCAAATGTAAGTTTGTCAACTTTATTTTTACAGCTTTTATAGGTATTTTTTTTGGGGATAGGTAGGTTTTTGTCGTCAACTATTTTTAACTAAATTCAAAAAAAGGAGGAGGTTCTAAATTCGTTGTAATCTTTTTTCTTATGTATTTTCCCCGATTTCTCAAAGACTCCTGGACCGATTTTGAAAATTCTTCTTTTTAAAATTAAATTCAGCGAATCAGTTTAGTTAGTTCGCATAAGTATTTTGATGGGCAACTACGGAACCCTACACTGTGCGTGGCCCGACACGCACTTGGCCGGTTTTTTTTATCTTGGTAAAGTCATTATGAGTCCTCCCGCGCCAAGAGCGGGACGGGGGATTGTCAGACTTGAACTGACTAAAATCCACGGACCCACGGTGGTCGGTGTATATATTATGTTCATTTTGCGTTTTTGGCGTTTCTCGTTGTATAATTATGATGATGATGATGATGATGTACATACCATGCAAACTTCCATTGAAAATTGGTTTGAACGAGATCAAGTAATTAGTTTTTTTTTTAATAAGTCATAAATCGTGAATCGCAATTTACCTTTCAAAGTTACAACCAACTACAAAAACTTTTATAAATTAAGCATGTTACTTGCCGCTTCGAAACACTATGAGCGAATCCGATTCGCACTTGGCCGGTTCTTTACAGTCAAATACAGTCATATTGCAGTGAAACTCATTTATACATGGTTATGAAAACTTTATTTCTACAGAATTACAGACATGTCTGCTACAATGCTATGATGCAATGTATAATTATCTGAAACAAAGAAAACAAAGGTCAGATTTATTACCATCCATTTGAACATTTATTACTTTTGATTCCGAAAAGGGAGGAGGCCAAGATGTTATTTTTACTTCAATCACATAGTTGAAGAGCACGTCTTTGAATTAGAACTTGAACCAGCGCGCAGCGTTGCCAGACGTCTCTATAATTGTAAAACCGATTACATATCTAAACTTTTTGAGCTCTATCTACGGTTTTTCGATACGATGCATAGTTTCTGAGATAAATACGCAAAAAAACAATTCAACCTTATCACAAGACTAGAAGGTTCATGTTTGATACGTAAAATCTGACAGATTCGGGTAGGTTGACCTGTTGGCGTTTGTACTTTCCTTCCATGTGGCATAGCCGTGCGACGACGCCCTGTAAAAAGGGGTCCGGTCACTGAGATCGTGAAGTTCTTGGGCACACTATGAGTTTAAATATTTGTAAACACCCTCTTGATATAATGAAAAATCTAGTGCGTGGCAACATTTAAATAAAATATAAGATCATGTTATTCGTCACCCAATTACTATGGCTTCGTCGAGTTATGCTATTTTTGGCACATTGCCTCACTCTGTGCGGCGAAAAGAAAAGTTGTATCAATAGTTGATGAACTTGTAAGAAAAAAGGATCTTACGGTGTTGGGGCAACCATAGCGGCAGCAGTCAGTTGGGACACGATAGACCCGGCGACGAGGTTGCCGTAGTACGCCTGTGCTGCAGCGGCGGTCGAGCCCGCAGCGATGCCGGCGCTGCCGAATCCCAGCAAGGGCGCTACGGCTGGGGCCAAGAGTCCCCCCGTGCCGTAGATTACGGCACCTCCTATCACGTTGACTGCAAGAGCGGCCAGAAAACCCATTGTTTACTGAAACATTGTAATACATTTTGTTGTTATTAATACTTATTCGCAGCGTCAGAAAACTCCATAAATTGTCAGTTTTAGGCACTCTTGGCTCTACAGAAGCGCTACGTAGGCGTTATTATGGAACTCTTTTGTTTTCATTTATTTTCGTAATGTTATAGTGGAAGTGACGTAAGGCGTAAAAATAGTAAAACCTCGGAATCCGAGGCCGGTCAATGAATCTTCATATAATTTTTAGGATTCCGTAGTCAACAAGGAACCCTTACAGTTTCGCCATGTCCGTCCGTCCGTCCGTCCGTCCGTCTGTCCGCAGTTTAGCTCAGAGACGCATAGTACTAGAGAGCTGTAATTTGGTGTAAATATACGGATTTGTTGTGCCGAAAAAGTGGTAAAATAAAATATCGTAAAATATTTTTATTTAGGGTACCTCCTGTACTTACACGTAAAGTGAGGATTTTTTTTTCTCGCGTACCCCTTAGTGTTGGGTATCATTAAATAGGCCTTTAAAAAATAATGATAGTTTCCATTAACAGTTTTTTGATAAAAAAATTCGTTTGTGAAATATTAAGCTTTAAAGTGCTAAATTTTGCTCGATTCGAGTGTCCCCCCCCTCTACCAGCTAAACTGTTATGTTTGGGGATGTGAAAAAATTCACAATAGTAGTATAATAACGAAGTTCAAAAGAAAATTATCATGACTAAGTAGACTTTACAACTTTACGAGTAATAGTCGACCAACTTATAAAATGTACTTGGATAATATGTTTTCTTAAACAAAATGTATTGGAGAACATGCTCTTCAACTGCAAATGTAAGTTTGTCAACTTTATTTTTACAGCTTTATTAGGTATGTTTTTACGGTATGTTTTTTGGGGATAGGTAGGTTTTTATCGTCAACTATTTTTAACTAACTTCAAAAAAAGGAGGTTTTAAATTCGTCGTAATCTTTTGTCTTATGTATAATCCCTGATTTCTCAAAGACTCCTGGACCGATTTTGAAAATTCTTCTTTTTAAAATTAAATTCAGCGAATCACTTTAGTTAGTTCGCATAAGTATTTTGATGGGCAACTACGGAATCCTACACTGTGCGTGGCCCCACACGCACTTGGCCGGTTTTTTTTTAATATGTTAACAGCTCAAAGAAAAATGTAAAAAAAATATGCCCGATCTCAATGTTTTTATTACAGTAAAAAAACGGGGCTATTTGGGTGTTTGAGGGTATTTGGAACGACCCAAAATTTCTAACAAAAACATCGATAATATTGTCGGTTGGTGTAAGGTCGAATTTATTTTACAAACTCTCGGAACACTTTGATAGCGCTTACAATAAACAAACGTATTTGTAAAAAAAACTTTCTTATCCTACCAATGGCCCGGGGTCGCGGGATTATTCCCTTACCGTAACCCCGGAACGTAACAGGCTATGAAGGACACCGTGGATTTTAGTCAGTAGAAGTCTGACAGTCCCTCCCGCCCTGCCCGGGGTTGGAGAACCCATTTGATGATTTTACCACGCTAAAAAAAAAAAAAAAAAACCAATGGCAAAAAAATGGATTATTTTATGTGGTAGGTATTAGTTATTGTAGGTATGTCCCAAATATCGATAGATTTGTTTAAAGTTCTTTAGCCCTTTTCTATTGCTGTCCATAATAGCCCCAAATATGCGATATTATGGACATCACATCTTTATTTATTTTTTCAGTTCCTGTTGTCGTTACTTCAAACGTATATCTGCGGTATTTGTTCTCCAAGACCCATATAATTTTTTTACCATAGCTATTTATTAGATATAAACAAGATATTTGCTAAACTATATCAAATGTGTCCCAATTAGCCCCATTTTACGGTACTTATTAACAAAGAAACGTTTAAAATGGCGTCGCGCAATGTCGCGTCATAAAACTTCCATAATGTAAAAACGCAAAAAGGGGTTTTGTAATTGGTTCTTATAACGAACGAAAACCTTTTTCAACATCAATTTTAAAACATTTTCAATCCATACTTAAAATTTAAAGAATAGAAAAAAACTTACCGTCTTTAATGATCCCAGATCCAAAATTGCGAAATGCACTGAAGCTCCTTTGTTTAGTTTGCCCTATTTATAGACTTCATCAGACAGATAACCATCGTACTAACTCACATTATACTCGCTTCTATGTCATAGACTGACCAAATAATAGTACCGCACGGAGTGAAATCTATGTGAGAAAATTTCACTTATTTGCAGCAAATGGTAAATTTCGTATTAAAAAAAGTAGCAGTCTAAACTCTGCCAAACTCTGCTCCATAGACAAAAATAGGGTTCCGTAGTGTCTATCATATATTTTAATTAAGTGGGTTAGAAAAGTGTTCTTTTAAATCTTGTATAATGCTTGCTTGTATGTAGATATTGATGCTAATGTTTTGATTTAAGGTGATTGCTTCGATGTAGCCCGCGAAATTCAATTTTTTTTACGTTTTTTGCAATTTGCAGGCCAGTGACATGTTGTAACTTTATAAATTTATGTGTTGCGGTAATAACAAGTATAATTTTAAATATAAAAATTATCAAAAAATTCGCTCCATCAGCTCTCACATAGAAAAGGTGCATCGAAGTTAGATTTTGGAGATTTTAACATGATGCAGCTTTTCTATGTGAGAGCTGATGGAGCGATTTTTTTGATAATTTTTATATTTAAAATTATACTTGTTATTACCGCAACTCATATATTTATAAAGTTACAACATGTCACTGGCCTGCAAATTGCAAAAAACGTAAAAATGTTTGAATTTCGCGGGCTGGTTGGAACATCCCCCTTAAAGTATGTTCTTTAAAATTTCAGTAAATAGTCCCTGTAGGTAATTCTTTTTATTTTAAGTTTCAAAATATATTCTAATCTTAGTAAATATAATAATTATGTAGTTTTAAAACAGAATCGCCTCTTTGTCTGTGCTCTTAGATCTTTTACAATACGCAACAGATATTGGTGCGATCTTTAGCCATAAGCAAAGTGATTTTTGAGAATTATTGTTTAATATATTTAGGAATTAAAGTTTTTTTTTTATATTTCGGGAAAGTCAATAAATGTCGTCTAAAATATCGTGGTGTACGCTGGCAAGACCTTAAGAGATTTATCGAACATAAGTGCCAAACATTCATTTTCATTAAAAGCATGAAAAAAGTCCGTGATGGGATAATGTCTATCACCGTTAAATTTTCATATTTAGATTTTTTTTAAACACGGCGTAGGTTAGGTATGTTTTTTTTAAAGCCGTTGTCATAAACCCTCATTTTTGTACCTATCTAACGACAGCCCACACTATTGGGAACGCAAAAAAAATAACACGTAGTACCTACATAAATAAAATATGTGTTCAGGAGGTACCCTAAAAAGATTTTACAAGAGATTATTTACCACCTCGTCGACATAGCTGTATATTCATGCCAAACGATGGACTTTTCCCAAGCGTCTCTGACGGGCCCCCCTTTAGAGTGCCAAAGCCTGCCGGGGTCGTGAAACTAACCGAATTACCGTGACCCTGGAACGTAAAGGGCTAATAAAAAAGCGTCTCTGTGCTAAGCTTTGGAGACAGACAAACAGACTTACGGACATGGCAAAACTATAGGAGTTCCTTGTTACTTTAAAAAAAACATTAAAGAATATACTTAAAAGCTCTCGACCTTAAATACATCAACCTTTTTATGCCTAAAGACCTTTTTTTAACGTGGTAAAATCATCAAATGAGTCCTCCCACCCCGAGCAGGGCGGGAGGGACTGTCAGACTCGTACTGACTAAAATCCACGGTGTCCTTCAATAGCCCTTTATGTTCCGGGGTCACGGTGATGGAATAAGTCCCGCGACCATGCCTAAAGAACTAGCCAAAGAAATATACATGTTAGTATGGTACATTGGTACATCCTGCATACAGTTATACCACAACATAACCCTCCTTTTATTATAGTCGGAAAAAATACAAACAACAATTTATAAGTAGGTGTCTATAGTCATTCAAATCATTAATGAAGAGTCATGCAGAACCATTTTATCTGCACACTTCTCGATGTGAAGATATGTGTGGCAACAATTGGGAAGTACCAACCATAAAGAAACAAGTAAAATGTTGCCAAATATTAATATCACAATATCTACTAGGTTTTTATTCGTGTTACGTTTAGATTGTTATTTACTGTTTAAGTAATTAAATATAAATAGATTATTTACTAAATTTTACTACCTACCTGAAATGTTTTGAGTCGAAAGAACAATGGGTACATCAGACATTGCGAATCTTAAATTTATTAAAACAGAGCCATCTGTTGAATAAACGGTATACTAACCTTGAAGCTTATTCTGAATTTGAAGGAAACAATATAAGAAACGCTAATAATTTCTTAAATAATATTTAGAAGCTAAATTATGGTCTAAGCGGTCATAAAAGTGGTAAAAATATTGATGTAGAAATGCGACACAAAAGTATTTCAATATCTCTTTAGTTCTTGTGTATGTGTGTAGATGTCGCTGTATTCAGAAGTGCCAAAGAGCTGCATAGTAAAAATATATAATTTGCCGTCTTTGTCTTTGCATGGAGCTGATGAACGTGATAATTCGCTAGAACTCATAATACAGTGCTTACTCTTAGGTACCTGGTGGAGGGCCTAACGAGCTACCGTGACAACGGAACATAAAGGGCTATTGAAGGACACCGTGGATTTTAGTCAGTACAAGTCTGACAGTCCCTCACGCTCCGCCCTGGGTGGGAGGACTTATTTGATTATTTTACCACGTTAAGAAAACCCTTAGGTACCTAAGCACCTAGTATTTTTTTTAGAGATTGGTGACTATGACTTTGGCCGATTAACCGACTGGCCAGCTAGACGATTCAAAAAAAAAATCTATCGATAGACTAATCGGCTAAGCTGAACGTTGGCATTATTGGAGATCAGGCCTTCAGTATGTTTTAACAACTTATCATTGATTGAGCGCATCATACCATGAAAACGTAGCCGTATCCGATTTGACCTGAAATCCTGAAAAAATGTATATTATATGGTTTCACCCATCGTTTAGTTACCACGGCGGCAGTCCTGCACCGTATGCTCCACCGTGTCCTCCGGGAACTTATGGTCGTCTTGACAACATGAAATTTTCTTTTTGTAAGTTGGTAGGCAGAGAGAGAGATTTTAGATATTAATAAGGGTTACTCAATTGAGACTTTGTATGTTTAATAAGTCTTTATTGACGACGACCTGAGAATATGAACTATCTGGTACTAGTCCAGTCATTAAAGCGAAAACCCGAAAATAATTAGTAACTTGCTGAAATTTTAGGGGGTTCTTAAGGAAGGTAAAATAACATACCGGGTGATTTTGCAGCGTTCTGGGGTGTACGGAAAGGGTTGAAAAGGGGTGAAAAGGTGTTTTTTGCTAATAACTTTGCCAAAAAAATTAGTAACACGCTGCAAATTTGGAATAAGGTTGTTCTTATGGTTTTGTGTATTAAATTTGCAGCGTTTTGCAACATACGGAACATTGTTTTTTTTAAAAACAGTGCAATTAGTTAAAAACAGGGGTAAGAAAATTAGTAACACGCTGCAAATTTGGAATTAGGTTGTTCTTACCGGTTTGTAACGTGTATCAAATTTGCAGCGTTTTGCAACATACGGAACATTGTCTATTATTAAAAAAAATGAAATTATTTAATCACACGGGTGAAAAAAATTTGTAACTCGCTGTAAATTCGTAATTAAGTTGTTTTTACCGTTTCGTAACGTATATCGCACTGTTTTTTTAATAATAAACAATGTTCAATTTGTTGTAAAACGCTGCAAATTTGATATACCTTACGAAACGGTAAAAACAACTTATTTACAGCGAGTTACAATTTTTTTTCACCAGTGTAATTAAATAATTTCATTTTTTTTTAATAATAGACAATGTTCCGTATGTAGCAAAACGCTGCAAATTTGATACACGTTACAAACCGGTAAGAACCGTCACCTAATTCCAAATTTGCAGCGTGTTACTAATTTTCTTACCCCTGTTTTTAACTAATTGCACTGTTTTGAAAAAAAACAATGTTCCGTATGTTGCAAAACGCTGCAAATTTAATACACGTTACAAAACCGTAAGAACAACCTTATTCCAAATTTGCAGCGTGTTACTAATTTTTTTGGCAATGTTATTAGCAAAAAACACTTTTCACCCCTTTTCAACCCTTTCCGTACACCCCAGAACGCTGCAAAATCACCCGGTATGTTATTTTACCTTCCTTAAGAACCCCTTAAAATTTCAGCGTGTTACTAATTATTTTCGGGTTTAGGCTTTAATGACTGGACTATACATCGGAAACCCAAGTCTATGAGGGTTCAAAAAAACGGCGAAACACTTCGAGAAAAGGTAGGTAGTGCCTTTGCGCTACGCTTGACTCGTCTTAGCGGGCCTAGATAACAATCAAAAACTTGCAAGATTTGATTCCAGCAATGGGACAGCTGAAAGTATAATAAAAGCTTGTAAAATAGAGATAGGCAATAACCCTGCAAGTTCAAGGTTCTATTAAGTGGTTGCGCAAATACACACATCAAAAGTGTCTAGGGATCAAGCATTTTTATGCGGATTTCTTGAGATTGAGATGTGGCTTTGTAATAAATTTATGATTTTATAAAGGACATGATTTTTTTTGGTACTTTATTCTGAGAAAATTTAACCACTGCAAAGAAAATCATAACAGATAATACTGCACAATAGACTGCCTAATCTAAAGTTTCGAGCTGGAAATTGCCTGCGTTTTCGAGAAAATAATAATTATAATTATGAAGATTTATGGTGAACGCACATCTAGCCGCACCGCAGTCTCCGCAGTCCCCGCAATACGAATTCTTTGTATGAAGTTCTATGAAACCTCGCACACTTAGCCGCATCGCAGTGGCCGCAGAATCGGTAAGAAAAAGGACTGCGGAGACTGCGGTGCGGCTAGATGTGCGTTCACCATTAGTACTTTGTGTAGATGTAGAGAAGTTTTAATCATGTCAATAGATGGCGCTGTGCAGAGTTTTAGCCCAATTATAACTTATTATTACAAATACGTACTTGTGCTACTCAACTCACGTTTAGATACGCGTGGCATCTAGTAACAGATTATTAAAAACCTTCGGAATGGGAAACTAATACTTCATTCGGAAGCAATACCTAACGATTAAATAGGAGTGCGGAAAGGTCAAACGCCCGTGGGGACTTTAGATCCCAGTGGCACTCTACTGCAAAGAAAAGTCTGTGAACATAGGACCCCAGTGTCTTTTGAGCGGTCTTGACTCTACAATAAAGATGATGTGCTCTATTTTGTTGCCAGTGCAAAGGCCAAATTATCCTGTAAAGAGAAATCTCAAAGGCCACGGACACGAAGTTAGCGAGCTGCGCCTGTTGATTGCACTGGGTGCTGACTAGTCATCCAAAATAATTTATTACTCCGTGTTTTTTGCGTATTCTGATTGTTAATCCGCTTTAAAATTCTTCCCTTAAAACTTAAAAACTCCTTTTCACTAACTTGTGTCGCTTTGACAATTGTATTTTCTTGGGACTGCTAATAGGTAGGAGGTGAGGAAATAAAATAAAAAGACGATACTCAAGCATTTTTAATGTGAATTTATTAATCAAAATCCTTTCTTACTAATATTCCATCTAAAAAAAGGTGCAGGTGGGGAAATATTGTCTTGATACCGTGCCCATCCCACGCGAGGAGCTCGTGGCTAAATAATAACAGCCGCACAGACCAATCTTCCGGGTTAAGTCGCGCTTGACGAGGTTGGTCTGTGGATGGGTGACCATCTGACATAGTGAGTTTCCTCCGTGCCTCGGAAAGCACGTAAAGCCGTTGGTCCCGGCTGTCATTTGTAGATCTTTGATAGTCGTAACTGTTAGTCAGAATCTCTAAAAGTCTGACAACGTCTTACCATGGGGTATCGTATTGCCCAGTTACTGGGTTGTGGAGGTCCGATAGCAGTCGCTCCATGTAAAATACTGATATTCAACTGCATCCCGTTCGACTGGAAGCTAGTTGGGAAAAGGCTAGGCAGATGATGACCGTGCCCATCCCAAATACCAAACCATAATAACAACATGACCATTCAAGAAAATGAAACATGTTGGTTAGGTACCTACGTCCAGAAAACAAAAACACGATTTTCCCAGTCTTCGAAAGCCAAGTCAAGAGGTTAATCGTAGTCCAGTGTAGCGAGACGGTAATTATTGTTCACAAAATCAACCGATTACTAATAACTACTAATTAAAATGAGATCAAATATACACCAAACAACACACCGAACGCAAGCAGTCACAGGTCTGGGACTGTCTAATGGACTTATGTCCTAAATAACGTGACAATGACATCTAGCTTTTTTCAAATGTCATTCAGCGCAGCGCGTTCCGATCTAGGTACGCTGAATGCATTCTCAAGTATATTTTTATTTACTTCTCCTCATTAATTTTCTTTGCGGAACCAAAGCGTGAAAGTAACCATTCTTATGACTTTGATTACTACAAAATGCGTTTTAGTACAACCATCCTCATAATTATTAGCGATTTGGTAAGCATAGGAACGTAAAACATGGTGTTGCCAAAATCTACATGTGTTGCAATGTGAACTTAACTTTAACAATGAAAATCTTTATTTTGCAGGATATTTACGTGACTAGGATGTAATTAAGTTAAACTATATTTTATTCTCTTCCGATTAGTACAGTAATATCTGTGGTTGCGTTCAATTTGAATAAAGTACCAGGCTCCATAGTATTTCAGTTTTCTCCTTTATATGGATCCTTTTTGGTGCATTTCATAATTTGAATCAGGAACTGTAAATCAAATTCGAGTAAAAGATGAAAATCAGCTGTCAATATTTTCCCTATAAAAACATACAACGCATTGAAGACATTATTAGTGCTACTGTTTCCCTACTACTGATTAAAACCAACGTTATTATGGAGCGGCGACGTCATTTAAGCAGGGAAGAAATGCTCAGAGCCGTGGGAATGATAGAAGCTGGTTCCCGGCAACGTACTGTGGCTTTAGCTCTGAATACAAGTCAGAGTGTTATCAGTCGACTTTGGACACGTTACCGAAGCACTGGTACCGTGGCTGAGCGCCATGGAGGACGGTATCGCTGCACCACACGGAGACAAGACCGATACATTCAAATCTTAACTCGAAGAGCTCCAACAATAACCGCCATGATGTTAGCCGTGAGGCTTCATCACTCTTCAGGGAACTTAATTAGCGACCAAACAGTCAGAAACCGCTTGCATGAAGTGAACCTTCATTCCCGAAGACCGCTACGGGTACCACCTATAGCAATGCACAATCGTAGGATTCGATATCAATGGGCTCTTGAACACAGAAATTGGGCAGAAGAACAATGGCGTTTCGTGTGCTTTTCTGATGAGTCTCGTTTTGGTATGAGACCGGATGCAAGACGTATACGACACTGGAGAACCCCTGGACGCCAACAGCGATTAAAATCCTGCCAGGAAGTCCATCCTTATAGTGGTGGAACCATCATGGTATGGGCGGGTATTTGGATCGGCGGAAGAACTGAGTTGATTTGGATCAGAGGCAACCTTAACGCTCAAATTTATGCTGAGACGATTATATCAGACGTCATCGTTCCTCTACAAGTGCAAATCGGTCCCTTATTTCAGTTAATGCATGATAATGCACGACCGCACACCGCAAGAGTTGTAAGACAGACTCTCGCCGCAGCTAACATCAATGTCCTGCCCTGGCCTGCTCAGTCGCCAGACTTGAACCCGATTGAGCATGCATGGGATATGCTACAGAGAAGAGCTCTGCCGAATATGGAGGGTATCCAGTCGCAAGAAGACCTTTTTTTGTTGTTGCAACGAACATGGGCGGCCATTCCACAGCGTGATTTGGATGAACTCATTTTGAGTATGCCAAACCGATGTTCTTGTGTTGTTAGTGTTCGCGGTAAAAACACGGATTATTAATTGTTTAAGTTACCCAATAAAATTTTAAAGAAAACTGTTATTTCAGTCTTTTTTTCGAACTTTAATGTTGTGGTTCAAATGTCAAAAATCCCTTTATTAGGAAAATGGCAAATTTCTTTATGAATGCAAAGGTGACTTGGTTTATCGTTACTGTGACAAACGATAACACTTTATTTGATGAATCCTTAAAGAACATTTTAATTAATATCAATCAGGAGAAAAGTTATTGCAAAAATATATGTTGATCCCTAGACACTTTTGATGTGTGTATATCGCTACATCTTTGCTACGAGAGTTTCACTTCACAGCCTGTGCTACACACCCGCTACGAGCTAGCTACGAACCCGCTACGGGCCAGCTACGAACCCGCTACAGCAGGCGTAGCATGGCACCGTAGAAAGGGGTTTTGTCGACGGAAGAATAGACAAAATGACAGAACGTCGAAATATTTTTAGCGTTTTAAGCATGGTAATGTAAAAAATAAGGAAAATAAACGTTCTTTTCTTCAATAGACGAATGGTGTCATATTTGTGCAAAAAAATAGTCGTTTTGTATAGAAATAACGATGAAATAACTTTGTCTTTTCTTGGTAGAATAGAGATAGAACCGCCATGCAACGCGTGCAGGCCAGCTACGAACCCGCTACGGCTTAATTAAATTTAGCTACTGTTCGGAGGCCATACCACAAGATTTCTGTATTTTATTTACATCCTACATGAAATATTTTCTGCGTCTATTCTATGGAGAGTTTAAAAAGTGCCTGATTACGAAAGAGGAACTAATTTTTTACACCACGTCCATGTTTACTTTACTTCATAAAGTGTGAAAAGTCATGCAGGCTTATGATTTAAGTTTCAGTTTATAAGTCTGAACTCTAATTAGTAAGAAAAATACTTTACTACGCAATGGTGTTAGAGTTAGACGTCAAAATATGGTATGGTCACATACTAATTTCAGCAAGTCAAGAATACTGAGATTTGTATGTGGATGGGTAAGCTTTTGCCATAATTATACACGGTTCAAGAGACACACTGCTTTTGTAACCACCTTTTTTAGTGTTTCCCAGCTAATCAACGCTTGTCTCGGTATATTTTTGTATGGTCCCAAAAGTTAAGCCGGTCTTGCCGAGGCCTGTCTGTAGATAAGTCCTAAGTTAAAGTAGAAATCGAAGTTAAAATTGTATTAATCCTTCCTAGTGTTAATTAAATAAAGAAAATGTTGAAAAAGACCGCTCTTCTTTACTAAAATATACATATTAATAAAAATAAAACCATAGTTGATGTAACTATAAAAACTTAATATAATTAGTTAGTAAAATTGAATTTGAAAAATAATCTTCTGGTCAATAAACTTAACTGCAGAGTTTACAGTTTACTTAAGTTTTATTAAGAGAGAAGTACAGTCATCAACCGCATTACCTACATGCGTCATCATAGTGAACAGACGACACGGTCTGATAGTGATGGGTATGCAGGAGGCAAAGCCCCGCGGCCGTAACGCGGGTCCTGCCCGAGCCGAAACCCACCGGCCAGTCGGGACTCACACGGCGCGACTGAAGCACGCCTCCCTCCCTCCACCGCACGAACGCGACCAACGCTTATCTCTTATCATTACGAAAATGATACATCAAATTACCTCACTAGTACTCAGATAATGAACACTCTAACCGTGATAACAACTTCAGTGCCGATTTAATTCGTGAAAGACATTTTTAGTGAGGTTTCCCCGACTTTGTTACTGAAACTGAAATGAAATGAGCGCGTGAATAGAACTTTTCAGTTAAAGTGACCAAGTTTCAGTGACAAGATTTAGTTTACTAGTCAAAATGAAGACTGTGTTGGTAGTGGTGATTCAACTGGTGGTGTTAGTGAGCATCCAGTGTGCTCCATGCACAAGAGAGCAAAGCCTGGACATTACAAATGGTGTGAGGCACTCAAACTACTCAGTGATATTCGAAGGTGTGGAGTATAAGGAAGGGACGTGGTACGAGCTGGAGGAGAATGGCACGACCCTGGTGATGGGTTGCCCGTGCATCGGGAGGAGATGTTTACACCGATGTTGTAAGCGCGGGAGTGCATTCTACGACGGTTGTACTGAAACGAACTCTTCTGCTATAAACCCGTTCAGTCCGCCTCTGTATAATGGGAAAGTGGAGTCAACCGTGGTGGCGCACGAGCAGTTCTTCTACTTGTATCAGCGACCTTGCAATGACAGCTACCTGGTGGACTCCGCTACAGTCGGCGAGGAGCTTTACATTCAAGAGGTAAGTTACGTTATGAATATTATTCGCTATTGCTCTGCCCACGTAAAAAAACGGGATAAAAGGAATCCTAAGTGTTAATCCAGCTTATGACCCCTCTCAGAGGGCCAAAGCCTGCCGGGGTCGCGGGATTATTCCCTTACCGTAACCCCGGAACATAACAGGCTATCGAAGGATACCGTGGATTTTAGTCAGTAGAAGTCTGACAGTCCCTCCCGCCCTGCCCGGGGTTGGAGGACTCATTTGATGATTTTACCACGCTAAAAAACTGTTAATCCAGCTTAAGAACTATCAGAGTACCTACCCAAATTGATCCTCTGAAATATTGAATACTTATAAAATTATTAATAGTAATCGCTACTCAAAGTTGAATCACTTGTAGGTTTCATAAGAATACGGAGAAACCATCAAAACACTTATCGTTGTGTATCAACACATAAAGCAACGACAGCCAGTGGCCTGATATCGGTGTCTTATCTTGTGAAGTTTGTGTGTTTCAAACAAAAACATACATTTTCAATGCTAAATATTTATTACTCTTAAACGAATTATGAAAAAAAAATTGGAACACAAATAATGTTAATTTGTTCATAAAAGGAAATATTTCTTTTTAATAATAATTGTTATTTATGGTATTCTAAATTCAAAAAGTAAATACATACTCCTTAACTCATTTTCGAAATTAAAAAAAAGCAATCACCGCCATTTACAAGCATTGAGGCAGTTTGGTTTCTTTTTCTGTGGATTTTTTATTTCCACACAAACGCGACAAAGAAAATCTTATTGTCCAAAAAAAATAAGAAACGTAATGTTAGCATGGAGTTTCCCACTTCTTTGAAACTCCATGCTTATATTTTCTGTCTATGCAGGTAATTAGGTACCGAGACCTTGGAACAACAAGGCAATCGAAGGAAGAGAGTGGATTTTTAGTGCTAGTCCCTTAGCTCCACTCAGGCACCAAAGCACACCTAAAAAATCTTACCTTAGTAATTATAATTTATGGTTCTCAGATATGGATTAAGAAGATCAAAAGTATTATTTTTAAGAAACTTTGCCCCATTAAGAAAGCTTGCCCCATTAAGAAAATTTGCCCCATTAAGAAAGTTTGCCCACCACTTAGATCGAAAAATAGACGTTCTAGCGTGTTTTTAATAAAGTTTAAAATCTTTCAGCAAAAAACAAACTTTAAGACCGGTTAAAATTGGGCTTATCGTTCCCGTCTTTATGATTCCACGGAAAATTTGGAATGCGGTTAAAATATTTTACAAAATAAATGAGGCAACTTATCATGGTAGTAGATGAATCATGGGTCCATTATGAATGGAGGAAATATAGCAAAATATTACCTACATGACAAATATTATAATACGTCAGTGCTACCTATGTTGTTTACATAATGTAATTAGTTTAGAATTCGATTTCAGGAGTCACGTAGTACCCTTTTTTAAGCGACTTCAAAAAAAGGAGGAGGTTATCAATTCGACAGTTTTTTTTTAAATATTTTGTGCAATTTGTTCAAATTATGTAAAATTTGTCCTTTGATGGAGCCTGTTAGTGTTGACTGACTATGACTATGGTATTTGATGATTAGTTAAAATCGAAGGGGTTAATTAGTCCTTCAGTTATCACTATCAAATAGTGTGATTACCCTTCTTGTTGTTGTTTTTGAAGGTTGTGGTTGTTTGTGAAGGCGGTTACATTTTTTTTTTAAGTTTTTATTTTACTCTTTTTTGGTATAAATATTCGACCGAAATTCTTGTCAAATACGTAATTTTCTTACATTATGTAAGAAATTCGAAGCAGCGGTAAAAAGATCGTTAACATCTCTTTCATTCCTTCCCTATCACAAAAACTACTGAACCGTTTTTAATGAAACTTGCAGTATTCCTTAAGTTGAATAATACCTAGTACAACATAAAAAGAATCGGACTTGTAGTTCCAGAGATATGCGAACACAAACATAATATACTAAATCAGTCGATGCCGACGCATTACTAGAGTAATTGTACCTTCCATCATCAGCTCATCCACCTGGAATGATGATTATCAGATGCAAATACTTGAACAGCTTTAGAAAATATATGAAAATGGCACTATGTGCCTGTAAAATTTGAAGGTTGCCCTCGATTTCCCTGGGATCCCATCATCAGATCCTGACCTGATGATCATGGGACCAATTGGAAAGTATACCCACCCTTTCAAAGAAAAGAAAAGAAATCCAAATCGGTCCAGCTGGCGTCTTCGAGAAAGGGGCCATACATTAATCACGTGATGTTTTTTTTTGGCTTTTTGTGCATTCCACCCCCTTAGTGATATTTTTAGTAATCACGTGTATTTTTAGTCCCTAAAAATTTTTGTTACAATTTTAAATATTCATAAAATACAGGTTTGATGGATATAACTTAATTTTATATTAGGAAGAAATCTACCCAGTGGCTTGTGAACAAGAAAAGTGTACGCGTACCGCCGCTTTTCGCTTAAGTATCCCGAAAAAATAAATACATGTGATATATTACCCCCCGCCCCCTTGTGATATTTCGTGATTTTATGTAGAATCCCTCCCCCCCTCCATTTCAAACCTCACGTGATTAATGGACGGTCCCAAATCGGGGAACAAACATAAAAAAAAAGATTCCGATGAATTGACAACCTCCTCGTTTTTTTGAAGTCGGTTAAAAAGAGGTTCTCAATTCGGTCGGTTTTTTTTATGTAAGTATGTACACCGATTACTCCGAGGTTTCTAGTCCGATTAGTGTCATTCTTTTTTTATTCGATGCAGTTTACTTGCCATTTGGTCCCATAAAAATTTCAACATTTGTACTGTTACGTAGTGTATTTTTTTTTAAGAGCCTACTCTGTGTCCCACTCCTGGGCTCGTATTTCCAAAGCCTATACTATTTCAGTCACGAGTCGGACTCTAATCGGTGAGCTTTTGTTTGTGCATATTTCTCAACAATACCTAATCTATCTCAGTAAAAAACTTGACTCAAATAGATTAGGTTTTGTTTTGATATTTTCAAAGAAAATGCACGGACAAAATGTAGTACCATTTTAGTCACGCACGAGCCAAACTCTAAAAAAAAGACCAGGTTTTGTTTATACATGTCGCAGTGAAATGAGGAAATCAGGGATTTCAGGAAATCCAATTATCAAGAAAAGTATCTAGTGATAATTATTACAAAAAATACTAATATAAAGTCAGAGATCACGTAATTTCACTAAACTAAGTAAAATGTTAGAAAACGTCGACGGAGCACCGCTTCGCGGTGCTCCTACTTCTGGATGGTTTAAAAAAAAATAACCACGAAGGGGATGGCGGGGTCTTTCAGACCCCGCCATCCCCTTCTAACCTAACCTGTCCGAGTCGGGGTGCCCACAGTCGTATTTACGATAATCAAGTAGTGCTATAAAATATAATGGTAGCCATACACCATACTGCCTATTTGTCAATTCGGCATAAAACTGCCAATTTGCTCAAATAGAATTGAACGTGTATGGGGGTGGAATGCCAATTTGATGGCATGACATGCCAATTTTGATAGGTCATCAAATCGTTTTTGACACAACGTCAAAAGCAGTGATGCCATCTTAGCAACTTCATAGATAGTTAGCCAATTTTATAAAGGTGCTAGAAAAAAAGCTAAAAAGTGTAACTTGTGGCTAAACTTTTTAGCTACTTTTCTACAGGGACGGTTAGGCCACGTTCACACGGCGATTATTTTCCCGTATACCGTACACGAGATTTTATCGAATAGAGTTGACCAGTTTTAGGACAACTTTGCACGGTACACGGTAAAATATTATATTTCTCAAACACGGGATTTTCCCGTATGAACGCCGCCGTTTAAACTATTTTTAAGTTTTCATTTGTGAACTGTTATTACTGCTCTATTCGATAAAATCTTGTATACAGTATACGGGAAAATAATCGCCATGTGAACGTGGCCATACCAGGAAAACTGAGGCTTTTCGCACACACATGGATCGCATGTACACTCGTAAAAAAAAGAGTTATTCATTTTATTTTAAACCAAAATACGATTGAAAACTTGAGAGGTGTCAAGGGACCACGAAAGCATGTTAAAAAAAGGTTCATGCTATTTTCGACCTTATTGACATTTATGCAAACACCGGATTTTAATGAAGAAGCAATGTTAACGAATGAGAATGTGAGAAAAACAAACTAAATTTTTAATGTCGATAAGGTCGAAAATCGCTTGCACCACTTTTTTTAACTTGCTATCCTTAAGCAAGTATTTTCCGACCTTCAAGCGATTTTCGACCTTATTGACAACGATGCAAACACCGGATTTTAATGAAGAAGCAATGTTAACGAATGAGAATGTGAGAAAAACAAACTAAATTTTTAATGTCGATAAGGTCGAAAATCACTTGCACCACTTTTTTTAACTTGCTATCCTTAAGCAAGTATTTTCCGACCTTCAAGCGATTTTCGACCTTATTGACAACGATGCAAACACCGGATTTTAATGAAGAAGCAATGTTAACGAATGAGAATGTGAGAAAAACAAACTAAATTTTAATGTCGATAAGGTCGAAAATCGCTTGCACCTCTTTTTTTAACTTGCTATCCTTAAGCAAGTATTTTCCGACCTTCAAGCGATTTTCGACCTTATTGACAATGATGCAAACACCGGATTTTAATGAAGGAGCAATGTTAACGAATAAGAATGTGAGAAAAACAAACTAAATTTTTAATGTCGATAAGGTCGAAAATCGCTTGCACCACTTTTTTTAATCTAATTCGATAGTCTCATGATGAAATGAAAAGGTGCTAGAAATTGTAGCTGTCGTCACCGAATAATAGCCAGATCTAGTTGCTGAGTTGGCATCACTGGTGCAGATTTGAAGTTGTGACAAATCTATCGTATCGATAGGCAGGATGGTGTATGGTGTATATGGACGAACTGCCGATTTGAAACAATTGCAAGCGTCAAATAAAAAACAATTCCAAATATCGATAGGCAGGATGGTGTATGCCTACTATAAGAAAAGTTAAATTCCGAGGTAAATTTACTCATATAGCTAGTGAGCCTCTACTCAACAAGGTTTTGTTCGTACGTAATGTTTTCAAATAACTCGCCAAAAGTCTAGCTATTCGAGTGATATGAATTATATAGAACTAGGTTTTATCCGTGCATTTTCATTGAAAATATCAATTCCAAAAGCTAATCTATTTGAGTCAAGTTTTTTACTGAGATAGATTAGGTTTCGTTGAGAAATATGCACAAACAAAAGCTAATCGATTACAGTTTGACTCGTGACTGAAATGGTATAGGTTTTGGAAATAGGCCTCCTGGGCAAAGGCCTCCCTTTTTATTTAGTGAGTATTCCATTCCATCCAAATCCGTTCAATAGTTTTTGCCTAAAGCACAGAATACTTAAAAGTAGGTACTACGTAATGCCTAAAGGAGTAACTAACATTAATGTATCGTCACAAACTTTACCTATAATACATACTCGTATTACTTAGTAGGAATTAGGATAGGATAGGACAGTTTTGTCTGTATTCACTTAAATAGTCCTAAGACCACAGACACGATGAATGGTCTAAAGTGTAGGATGATGTGGCTAGAAAGGAAATGACTGATAAAATGATGAGTATTTAATAGAGATGTGTGGAAGAGAAGTTAAATATGCTCTGCCGACCCCAAATGAATAATAAGGAACATTGCGATGTTGTAGCACACTTAGACATAACAGCGACTAAATATCTAATTTCTAAACATACCATTCGCGCGTGAAACAATAGACGGAACACCGTGAATTTAAGGAAGGGGTTGTTGTAAAGTGCCATAGTTTTTGTTTTTCGAATCTGTTGTGTTAATTCGCACCATTTCTTTTCTCCGCACGGATAGCAGAAAAAATAAATAAAATCCAGCACAAATACTTAGAATAACCACAAAATGGAATGGTCACAATGTGCAATCTGAACTGAAAGTACTTATAGGAGAACAGGATCATGGAGGTGTTGGTTCCGTCGTCTTCAGTAAAAATTATGAGAAATGAAGATATGTGGCAAAAGTAGAACAACATCTATCATTCTGTGGCGAATCAACTTTCAATGTATGAAGTTTAAAAAACTGTGGCAAATGTACAACAACCCGATTTTTGTCAGTACGAGTCTGGCAGTTCCTACCGACTTACTGTTCCATGCTGTTGGGTTGCGCCATTCTGGGCCATGGTGTCTTTTGGAGACGGTCTCTACACTACTCTAGGACCTAGAACGAAAAATTCAACGCATGCGTGGCGTTTCATAGTACTTCCCGAACGATCTCAATGTCAAACAGTCCAACTACTTACATAGATAGATACTATACGATATATGAAGTACCAACCAAAGTACTATGTTAATCATTCATTAATTATACTACACGTGTAACAAT